>JALIZH010026518.1:0-17743 GCA_030522465.1 Rhipicephalus appendiculatus
TTGTCCTTCACACTCGAACGTAAAACCGTAACTGCGACATTCGCTTGTCTGCGGGCGCATTTATTATTTTTTCCTATAAAATACAACCTTGCTGGACTCGTTTCACTGGAAAGCATACTTCGTTTGAGGTATTCACGGTAGGTTTCGCTTGACTTCTTTGGACTGTAGGAATTTTGTTTTACTTTTGCAAACTTTAAGTATCTGCGGTAGCCAACGTTGCTGTTGTAAACATTGCGGCAGAGCAGCTAACCCACGTAGAGTCCTTGGTGTTGTAACTTTTCAAACATGTTACAACTGTTGCGAAGGCCTCGACAATAGCTAGTATGTGACCTTTACTATTAGACATGAGAAATCATTGAACATAGCATGTCGCAGGAGCCACCGTTTCAACATTGTCGAAGACTTCAAACATTTGCTCCTTGAAGCTTCCGTCTTTCCCCTAGCTATGGCCTTCCTTGGATCTTCCTGAATAGACGGACCACATCTGCCGCTTGTGATTTATTTATTTATTTATTTGTTTATTTATTTATAACAGCAATGAAACGATAAGTTATTACGAAAGAAAGCGGCTACGAAGAAGCAACATTCAAAACGAGTACATCGGGATCGAGTAATAGCACGGAGATGCTGCATACCGAGGAACGTTGCCAATCTTGTTTCACGAAGTTTCCTTGTTATATCGTTAAAGCGTTCTATGTTTTGAAAAGAGGGGCAAAATGTCTACAAACTCGTGGAGGTTAACCAAAGGTAACTCCAAAAGGTTACACTGAAATGGTCGGGGAAAAGTTTTCTCTATTTCTGGGAAATCGGTGAATATGAAGGGACCGAAAGGAGAACTTGGTACGACATGAATCAGTTCTTGTCTTTATTACGGGCTGATCGATAGACTCAGCCTGAGATAAAAATAATGAAGGCGCATTATATGTTCACCGTGGAGTGTGCTGTGACCTTGAATCCAATACAATGCAACGAAATACGGGTAACCTCGCTGTCTTCAACCGTGATAGCTTGCGACTCGTCCCGACATCCAACCGCCGAAACTATAGAGTGCCCAGATTTCGGGAAGAGAAAAAAAATGTTCGCCCCCCCCCCCCCCTCCCCCCCCCACTCCCAAAAAATATTTACGTTTTTTATGACGTATATATATGTACACGTCCACACATAAATACCTCGCAAGCAAGCATAAAATGAGTTTGAGCAGCACCCCACCCCCCCCTCCCTGGAGTATGAATTTCTTGCCCTGTTCTGAACGGCCGTCTAAATCAGTTTCACTTAATTCTACTTGTAGCCATTTTTTCTTTCTTTCTTTTCAATCATAAAAACTTGTAGCATTCAACAACCGGCCAGCAGGGGCGTAGCCAGAAATTTTTTTCGGGGGGGGGGGGGGGGCACCACCTTGATTTCGGGGGGGTGCACCTCCTTGCAATGGTCATTTTTTCCCTATGTATGCCATGGCGAAAAAAAAATTTCGGGGGGGGGTGGGGGGGGCACGTGCCCGGTGTGCCACCCCCTGGTTACGCCACTGCCGGCCAGGGTGGTTTGGTGCTTAAAGTGCTCGTTTGCTGCTGACCCGCAGGTCGCGGGATCGAATCCCGGCGGCGTCGGCCGCATTTTCGATTGTGGCGTAAATGCTTGAGGCCTGTGTATTTAGATTTAGGGGCACGTTAAGGAAATCGAGGTGTTCGAAATTTCTGAAGCTTTCGAATACGGCGTCCCTCAGAAAAATATCGTTGCTTTGGGAGGTTAAACCCCAGCAATTATTATTCTAATTAGGATTCAACTCAGCAATAACAGAGGTCAAGGAGAAGTAGGAACCAAACAGAGCGCAGAAGCAATAGCATTTTATAAGTATGTTGTACTTTCTTGTTCAAGAGTCTCGTTAGCAACTCTCAAGATTTGCTTCTGCGTACACGTAAACTTAATAGCATTTCAATCACGACAAACGCGTCATTATGCGTGCAGCACTCTTTTGTGCGCCAATGCTTGCTTACTATCCATCCCATCTCGCTGCACTTAGTGCGAAGTGATCGCCCGTCAAGCTGTGACTTGTTGTAAGACATAAAACAAACAAGAAAAGCTAATATAGAATTCAACACACTTGACGTCAGGCGGTTTTCCGAGTCGTATCCACCCCTGCGCGTAGTGACTGTTTGCGCCGCCTTCTGCCTAGAGTAGCAACAGGCGAAACTTAGTGGGGCGAAGAAGCGCGCGATGGCAGCACCAACACGCGGTCGATGAGCCTGGAGCTTGGGCGCCCAACTCTGAGTATGATTTAGCGGCGTGAAATCAAGAGTCCAGGCGTAACCAAAAGTGACGCGCCTATTATCCTTATATGCTACAAAAGTTGTAATTCTTAAAGGGGACATAGCAAGACATTCACGTCCCCTCAACGAGGTTTCCCGCTCTCTCGCATTTGTCGAGATTACATTTCAGATTATTTCCATCCCCGAAGCCCGTGAATCTTACTAGCGGTTGTGTGTAAGCCGCTGGTTTGATATTATGCATATATGGATTAATTATATCGGAACATAGGAAGCACAGGATGCAGTGGACTTACTTACCTATGAGTTCAAACTGAAGTTCACCGGGTAAGGCAAACGGATTCGGGGTGAGAGTATTGCATTTGTTTGCTAGAGTAAATTTGAAATTATGGGGACGAATGCTTGCATGTAGAACGTCGTTTTCTTGCTGCTTCAGTGCAACTGTAATATTCGGGTTTACAAAATGCACAAAAGAAGAAAGTCTTTATTAATGGTGTATAGGACCACAACGCATCGTTTCCGCTCTTGTTTCTGAATTCTGATGGTACCACTATGCATAGGTGTGTGCAACGGGGGGGGGGGGGGGGGGGCAGACATTGCGCCACCTCCCCTAAATCACCTATGATGGAGGAGGGGGCGCAAAGTTTGCACTGTACCGTTACTCAGTCGGACCTGTGCCGCCATTGTTTAAAAAAGCAGGGTTCTGGCCTTCCCTCCCCCCTTATGGGAAACACTGCGCACGCCTATGCCTATATGGATAGGCAATTGAAGAAACAGTCGAACAATGGGTTTCATTTTTATTGCTTCTTTATAATGAGTTAAATTCACTCGAATGCCTGTCGCAGTGCCAATTTCGGATATTTCGAACGAAGCTTCGTGTGAGGCGTCATTGAAGACCATTCCAGACAAGCGGCCACCCTTCTTCCGCAGGGCTGCCTTTTATTAAACCATGGAAATATTGAACAACGCATCTCCGTATGCGCTAGCATGAGAGCATAACGCACGCGGGAACTATAAACACACATTATTTGTAATTCCACTCGTGTGGATCTTTCTTGGAACACACTTTTACGTTCTAATCACCTGCCGATGAGGCCGAGAAAATGTGCTCGCAAACCTTGAACATCACACTACTTCAAATTCATGAGAGTATTCCCAACAAACCACCAACCTCCCGAAAATGTCCCAAAAAAGTTTTGGTGGGACATATACTACTTCCCAGAAAAAACCCTACAGCGCCAAAAAATGTCCCGAGTACGCTTTAGCAACCAGCAATTTCCAACTTTGGTGTCATCCCAGAGACCTCGAAATAAGGGTTTCTCATTAATATCTCGGCTTCTATTCATAATGACGAAGCGGTTTTTTGTGTGTGGCATCTAGACATCTAAATGCACATGCCAGCCAAATTTCATGCACCTAAATCCAGTGGTGTAGCCATGGGCATGGGCGGGAGTGGCACACCGGTGAATACAATGCACCGTGGCACTCCTGCATTTGGCTACACCACTGGATTTAAGTACACAAAATTTGGTTTGCAGGTGCACTTACACATGTAAATGCTGCGCACAAAAAATGCGCTTCGTTGTAGTAATGCGTGTTTGTGACATTTGTGCTAAGTAAACGAGGTTTACTTTTAAAACTGATTACACTCATTGCAAAAATATACATTTTAATAAATGCCCAGGGCCTTGAGGATTGGCATAAATAACTATGTAAATACAGAAATGATTCATTTTCAGCTGATCTTGTGCAATCTAGCCCAAATAGAAGAACCTTCATTGCAAGGTTTTCTCATCTTGCTCAGTTTCTAAATATCTGAAAGAAAGCAGAACCACAGAGCAGAATCTTGAGACACCTACAGCATTGCTAACACTGTGTGTACCCTTCCCGCGTGCGCACTGTCCTCGAAACTCATGTGCCGCCTGCCACATATGCAAAACGAATATACAAGAGAATGAGTACAGCTTACGTAAAGTAATTGCAGCCTAAGCACATTTTTTAAACAGTGTTCTAAAACTTCACATCAAATGTCACTTCCTTTTAACTGTGTACCACAGCCTAACCTCAATAGAGAGACCCAAAAAAACCACGATAGTCCTAGCAAATGCAGCGGGTGAAGAGTTTTTCTTGCCTCTTTCTTCTTCGTTCTTTTGAGTGCGCTGCTTGACTACGGTATGATGGTAGTTCTTACAAATTATTAAGATGCACAACAATGCGAGACTAGAACATAAGTTATGAATGTTGACTCTTAAGCAGTTTGCATTATTTTTGTGTCATATTTCACAAAATCAATATGGGTCATTGCTGTTGTTGCAAAGTGGGTTTGTTGGTACATCATACACAATGTCATCACATAGTGCATATTTCGCAGAGGCATACATGGAGAGTCAGCTTCTGAAAATGGGTTAATTTCCGACCACGGTGGTAATCTGGGCACGTTGGTAGTCCGTTTCTTTGAACGATAAAAGCACCCTTGAGACGATCACACAACGAAGGAACGCACGCGCACACATATACAGCGCTTCTTTCCACAGTTTACTTTGTGATCCCATCATTACTTATATAGCAAAAGATGAGCACGTCTGTTGCACAGAAGTAACAGAACATTACTACACAACATGACGGACACCAAGAAAATCAAATTCCTTTTGTGTCAGCGCGAAAGACGGCATGCTAATGCGCTTGTCACCTATCTTTTCCAGCTCCCCGCTTCTATAATCCCGCGTGTAAGCTGATCTCCTATATTTCTTCCCACAATTCTGCACGTGTTGAACAAAGGAAGGCAACCGCACTTCTTACAATGCATTTCTAGGAAACAATCTGCCACGTTTCCAGCATTGTAATGGTCTTCCCGCAGCCGGTCATTCAGGCTGCGACCGATTTGTCCACCGTGGCTGCGACTAGCTGCGACCACAAGATAGCGGCAGACAACACACTCGCTAACTGAGTGATCGGCTGCGTGAACACCATTACAATACTAGAAACGTGGCAGGTGGATTCCTAGCAATGCATTGTAAGAAGTTCTTTGTTCAACACCTGCATAATTGTGGGGAGAATTAGGAATGAACTTACACGCGAGATTATATGAGCAATGGAGATTAAAAAGCCGTCTATCGCGCTGACAGAAAATGAATGTGACTTTCGTGGTGTTCCTGATGTTGCCTATTGATATTTTGTTATTCTGCGCAGCTGATGTGCTAAATAAGTGGTGTAAGGATCACCATAAGCGGGGGCAGGGTTCCCCTTCAGGGGGCGGGGGGCGAAGGTTCGTTGCAGCGCCCCTCTCCCTGTTAAGGCACTGTATGGGGCAGACTTTACCCCCCCCCCCCTCTTAGGTGACTCAAGGGGGGAAGCCTCTCCTGCCCACCCCCTCGTGCGCACGCCTATGGGGATCACAAAACACTGTTGAAAGTAGCGCCATGTGTCTGCGTGTGTGTTCCTTCGTTGTGTGATCGTATCCAGTGCACTTTTACCGCTCATAAAAATTGTTTTTTCGAGTTAAGCAGCCTAATATACCTTTCTCTAAGCATGAACAAGTATAAAAAATTTATTACATGAATAGTTAAAGAATCGGTGCAAATGCCCTGGGCCAAACTCAAAACACTTTGGGACAGTTTTGTCGGCTGAATTGCCGTAATTTAATGGGCCCATAATCCCCTACGAGTTCAAAGCAGAGAGTGTTTTTTTTTTTCTCGCCTTAATTACCCTTCGTACAGGGGCTATCTCTTCCTCGCGAGTTATTTCCGTATATAACACGTGGACAATATCAGCACTAAACCTTGAGTCTATCAGTTATTTTGTGCTGTTCAACTACATGCTGCTTTCCCCTCTTGAGCAGCCAAGAACACACAAAACGAAGTGAAATCAGTTGATCGCACACGATAGCGACGCAAGGAAAGGCATAACGGGCGTGTGACTACATGGCAAAGCGATGTAGGAGAATTCACTACCCTCATATATGGAACAATCCAGAGGTTATTTCTTCGTGGCGTCATGCACGTGAACAGTCTGAGGACATCATGAATTGTGCATAAAAGACGGAAAAGACGGAATAATTCCTGTATATTTAGTCAGAGCATGAAGTCGGCATTATCGCTTATACTCGCACATACGTGGAAGCAGAAACCAAGACATGAAGGCTATCATTATATTTCTTTTTAGTTTACAAATCATGGATATAATAATATTTTAAAAGCTTTCTCGCATGAAATAAAAAATACACGAGATGCGAGAAGAATCTTATTAGCACGTGTGGAAAACATGTACTGTTTCGGAGCAAAGCTCAAGACAAGGCAAAATTTATCCATTGCTACGGTCTAAACCAAGCGAATTATGTCACGAATCATCTCAAACGGGTTCTTGGGTTTTCGTCGCGCCCGCGTTTTCTTGCGACTCATCCTAGTGGAAAGGAAACAAGGACAGCAGCCGTGAACTCAGAACTTTGCGCTCGCACGCACTATTGAACTTACACCACTTTCACGCACAACACAAATATCCGATTGCAACTTCGTCGCATCGAGATGGTCGTACATACCTTCTGTAGCGATGCAAATCCACAAAAATCCTGTAATTTTGACGATGACATGTGGAATACCACACGAATCCACAGAGCACGCAATGGAGCACAGAAACCCGATGAAAAACCACGGCTGCACAAAGACGGCAGACAAGAAGACCGAGCGCGTCACAAAGCGCGCATGCGCGAAGCCAACAGCAAGTGCGCATGCGCGGCTTTTCTTTTCGGTTTTTTTTTTTTCACACAAGTGTTTTGCTCCCTCAAGGGCATTTCGGGGATTAGTGCGGGCTGTTTTGTTTTGATGGCGTTTTTATGAAAATCGTTCGTCCCGCAGTGACTTTCTGGGGCTCTTTTTGGTGCCCAGTAACTTTTTAGTTGTTTGTTTAAATCCAGAAAACACGTTTTGCCAATTTTTAAGAAACATAAATTTGGGAGCTCCACATTCGGGTCATTTAGGGAGATCCAAGGGAGATGGTGTGGTTTGTTGGGTTAAGGTCTGTGACGTCTTTGGCTTTGCGGAAGTTGATATAGTTGCATACCTTAATGCTCTTAGCCTGCGACATCCACACTGGTCGTTAAAACGCGCACTTAGACATCAAAGGAACAAATGCGTGTAGCTAACGAATAAGACAATTTATTTCCGCCTGAAGTAACCCTGCGCGACGTTAACTTCCACTTCACAGTTAAATTATAGTTGGAATTCAGCGCCAACACACACTTGATTTCACCATCTTTGCACTTACTGAAGAAGATCGAAAAGCCATCAACGCTGTCACATAGCTGATGGTATTCGAAGCACGAAGTGCTATGATTGTGGGTTCCCTAGTGGCTGGATAAATGTGAATTTTCTCGAACTTTTTCAGCTAAACTACAGCTGCACGTAACTTACGCATACAAAAAACAAGTCACTGTTTGAAGTTCATCGAGAGACACACGCTCATGGTGGGATAACGGTTACCGCCGACTTGAAGCTGTGCTTGAAGTAGTCCTCCAGCAACACGTCACAGTGCCTGCCGTAGCGCGATCCAGCAGTTTTTCCAGAGCGGTATCACCTATAGTTATTGCACGATCAGTCTATCTCAGGAAGCGTCGGTTCATTCACAAAACAACTTGTTTGTGCTGCGTGTGTCAAGTGCACGTTGTCGAAGACCACCTTTTAAAAGGCACTAGTCGGTACACGTAGTTTCTAATTCGCTAACCGTAGTTGCAGGAGAGTCCAAGTGGTTCTTGTCTCGCGTCATGTCTTGAAAGCCTTGAGAAATCCATGGAGACGCAACACAACTTCGTTAGGCATGTTACATGGGCACAGAAGGTTGTGGGCAGCACATAAGTAAGGAAAAGCGACATCATCGGTGTAGGTTTAAAAAAAGAAACAATCTATGTTTTCCACTCGTAAACGCGGTAACTTGGAAGGAGACCGTAGGTGAGAGTGTGCAGGTCGCACATGATGCGTCATATACAAGAGTGTTCTTCTCTGCGTCTCCACCAACTTCTGTCTTTGGATCAATCGGAAATTTCGTTGCCGAAGTCAAAGTTGGAACTTTTTCTGAGGTAGCTGTTCATCACATTACAGTGTCTTTAACAAGCACCCGATGTAGCGTCCGAATTGAAGTGGCACCGCTTTTCCGCACTGCAAACCTGCACGAGAGAAGATTAGACAAATAAGCACACATATACAAAGATTACCAAGGCTTTGTCTTCCCTGTTATTCAGGCGAAAGCCTTAAATGCCTCATCAAACGCGAAATTAGACCGTCGGCGTCAGCGTCTCACGTCGACGGCGTCGGGGACGAGTGATGCAAGAAATCATCATCACGTGATAGTCACCATGGGATGTCTCAATGATTTCCCAAATCGCCAAAATTTGTGACATCATCACGACGTCACCGTGACGCCATGTGATGCCGTCATCACAAGACATCGTAACTTGGGCAAAGGCGGTCCGATCACGGAGGCAATGCAAAACCAGGTGAGGTGCCTCCGATCTTGGAAGCACTGCAAAACCACGTTAGGTGCAGAAAGCTTTCGCAGGGGAGGGGGGGGGGGGGGAGGATTGATACATCGACTGATACGAAAAAGAAGACGATGGTTTTTGCCTTCGAGTTGTCTTAAGTGAATGCATAAGGGACTCTGTGAGTTTTTTTTTTCAACTGCATTAGAGCAGGAGCCTGCTTATTGCTTCCAGTTATTTTATTGCGATAGCAATTATATGGACAGTCTCGGCTGGTTTTCGCCGTCGCCGTCATGTCCCGTATATGTATCTATATATTTATAAAAGCCTCAAAGAAAAATAATTCAGAAAAATGTTTCCGACGCGCGGCATCGAACCAGGGACCTCTCACTCTGCAGCGCGCGGCGCTAACCGCTGAGCCACGAAAGGGCACGTCCTTCAACGTTCAAACGGCGAGCTATTTATATACAGCGAGTTTTCAGCGTGTTTTCAGCATTACCAGCGATATGGCGCAAAGGGCGCGCTCGGTCAGACCATAGCTCGGCGCCCCACCGGCCCCACTCCTCGCGACGCCCGCGCTCATCCGCTCGCGCCCTTCGCCCCGTGGGGGGTAGACGCCCGTTCGCCCGTTCGCGCGCGCGCTTATCTCACGGTGGGGGAGAATTGGGCTTTCGCCGGAACGATTGCGTTGTAGTTACCGAGCGCACGAAGGTCACTTCGCTCGCGGCAGTCCCTCCCCCCCGTTTGTGAAAAAGAACACGCTTTTCAAGCACAGCGAAGTAACAACTGTGACACTTGTTAGTTCGCGCTCGCCTGTACCTGTGAATTCGTTTCGTGCATCGTTTTTGTTTGAGCAGCGCGTTAAGTGTCGAGCTGTGAACGTTGCTAGTTCTCTCTCGTCCTGTGCGTGTTGTTTTCGTGCGTCATGTGTGCGTGAGCAGCGCGCTATACGTTTCCACCTGCTTGCCATTCGTCGTTTGACATTCCAATTTGTTGCTATCGCATTCATTGCCTCGCCCTGTGGCGAAACTGTGACTTATTGTATTCCCTTATATACGATGTAAGGATAAGTCTTAGAACATATATATATATGACTTAGTCTTAGAAAACCTGCATTATTTACGTTGTTCTGCCATTAAGGCCAATAATTCTTAAGAAGAGTTTGTAATAATATGAAAATCTGAAATAAGGCAAGGTCCAGAGGGAAAAACATAAAGTTGCCCCAACGGAACCAAGGAAGCTCTCAAAAATATGATAAAAAGAATCTTTTACAGTTTCCAGTTCTTCCTTGCATTATACGAGGCAGTCTTAAATTTAGCTACGTATATATCCTTTGCTGACCTGCTCCATCTTATTTAACTGTTATCTATTCCATATAGCCCTCTCGTTTCTCTGTAGGTATGCGTTCGACATTTTCGATCATGCACGTAGCGCCCTTTTGAATGTACTAGTTTACTGTGCTCTCCTCCACACCTAATCAATTGTCTTCTGCCACAGTTTACAAATCAATTTCAAGAAGCCCGGTGGCGCCATAAAGTCATGAATTGCAGCCTTTACATTTTTTTTCTACGCATACATTTATATGTTGATGGTAATGTTAACATCAATGCCACACAAATATGTCGCACTAATGTGTCCTATCTGGGAAGGGTGCTTTAGCTGTGCAAATTTCAGCTACTTAAACAGCAGACATCATCGCTTACTGACTTCTGCTCCTCTTCTGTCGGAGGCGATTCTCTGTAAGGCACTCAGTCTTGGTAAGCGTCATTAAAGCCCACGTTGTGTAATTAAAGTGTTTCTTCGCTTCGTTCATGCCGTAGTGAAAGCTGGAAACGGCTCACTCATATCTGAAAAGAAAAGAGACAGAAATCCAAAATCATTTCTCGTATCGCTGGAGAGAGAGATGTTTATTGTGGCAGAAAAGCTGAGAGGTCGGCCTGAATCCATTTTCTGGCCTGCTACTCAGCGTTAGGAAAGGGGAAGGGGGTGGTACAGAAAGGAGAGAGAAGGTATCGCTGGATCGCGAGTTAGAGCAAAGCGCATGTCGGCGGAGGCGCAGGTTTCTCATAATTCTCACGGTGGTTGCGTTGGGAGGTGGGGATAGTGGTGACATTACCCAGGAAGACTAACTGTGCATTGAGGGAAGCACATAACACGAGTTCGTCATTTTAAGAGAGGAGCTCTTTAAGCTTTTCGTTGCGCCGGCTAGTACGAACAAGAATTATTATCATCATCATGAACCGGTACGCGCTCGCTTCATCCTCTTCAACTTCTGCTTCGCTCCCCGAACATGTGCGTCGATTTGACCGGTGCGGAATACAAAACTATGATGTGCGATTTTGTTACATGACTAAAAAGCATGTAACACCCCGTGGCAACTTAACAGTGTGCGAGGTGTCCTTGCGTGACTTAACAGGTAGTCACGTGACATGTCTAGTAAAGTCCAGCCATACTTAGTACTACTAGCAAGAACTTAACATCGCTCAAAAAAGCTTGCCATCACTAGCAGAACTTAGCTACACTGTAAACGCAAACTAGCCGAATTGGGCGTTTTAAGGGCTTAATACTACCTTCATTTGGGACCGTACTCCCTTAGGGAGTATTAAGATCGGTGTAATAAAGTTCTGCGTCCTCAATTTTACTTCCTTGAGAAATTATGGGGATAAAAGGTGGAAGAAAGGAGGTAAATTCACGATCTGACGCCATTTTGTCAAATGGAGTTCAAGGACAGAAAACTCCTATTTCACTTTCTCGGGCATATCTTCCCTTTATTTTATCCGAAGCTATAGTGCTTTCAGTGCTGGCGTGCATGTATGCAACTGCGCGGGCGAAAGAAGTGTTTCTCAAAGTGCTTAATAAATTCATGAACGTGCTAATCAACGATTTCTTCGTCTCGTCGACTGATGCACATTGTTGTACGGAATGCACACTACCGCTGGGCTCGGGTTCACGATGCATTTCGACCACAGAATTACTTCGCTTATGTTGTTTTACCATCAAATCGAAGTTAAACTAAAAGTAGGAGCGTGTACACCCTCGATGTGGCCTATCGGCACCGCATGCACAGTCAGTATACCCTTTTGGATGACGAATTGGGCACAGGCGGCGTGCCTCAACGCACGGAATAAGATCCGGAGAAACGAAAGAAAAAACGCGACTCTCCTCAAGCGGCTGCTCTGAAAGGAACGAAGCGCCTTTGACCTTCGAACGGCGGCGATAAGAGCGGGACAGCCATCGCACGCATGCGCGCGCGGAGGGGAAAAAAGAAACCAAAAGAAAGAAACGCGCGCGAGAAGGGAGTCGCGAGAAACGCGAGAAGTTCCGAAATGACAGCGGATGTTACCGCAGGCTGGCCCCAGCGGCGTGCGTGAGTGATAGCGAAGCGAAGCCGTCATGGGATAACTTCGGTTTTGTGAAGGACGCCTTTCAACTACCCTGCTATGCGTCGATCATGTGTGCACATTGCATGCCGGCAGCCTTACTGTGTTCTCGTCGCGGGACGTGAAATGTGTGGTTTGACGACAGTGCAACATGCACTGCGTGTGCAATGGTGTGGCAATGGCCAGGTGACTCAAGCGAGCAGCAGCTGATGGGCGCGCCGCGTTCGCGGCACATTCAGGAACACAAATGGTACGTAATACTTATGTTTCCTCTGTTTGCGCGACCTTGTCGCTTGGGCAGCAGTAGGTGCTGTTCTGCACATTGCGTCGCGTCAAAAGTGCAATGAAAAGCGAAAAAAGAAAGGCCATTAAGCTCATATAACAACGATGTGTGATACGTGTTTCGAATTGGCTGACCGCTTGGCGTGGCCAGCCAATTCAAGCGAGTGCGCCTTAAAACTGAATGTTTGTACGACATAATTTCCTTGCTTGCGATAAAGCATGAATGAAGCAGTGCTTCCAGGGAGTATACACTTAAGCAACAAAAAAAAAAAAGACAGCTGTTATCATGCTGTCATGTGGTAACACATGCATTAAGGCCAGATTTGTTTTCTATTTATTCTGTTCTCATGCGCAGATTATGAGCAAGTAAGAATACTTTTTGACGACAATTTTGCATTGTGCACTTTGTCCTTCTCCAACACAAAAAGTTAAATTGCATATCAAGGCGCACTGACATCATGAGCTTGTATACATTTAGCTAGAAAGAATAAGTCATGTTAATGACACCTTATGATGGCCATATGATGTGTAAGACATGTGCTTAGTTACAGTGTGTTTGATGAAGCACATGCATTTTATGGTATGGTCACTTCATTATTCACATATCAGCACTAGAGCTTGCCAAGGTTACATGTGCATATTTATGGAATTTAGGAGATGTGTCACTTGTGCAAGGCTAATTTAATCACATTGATATAAGTCAGTTGAATCTGTTGAACCTCGTTGTTGAATCACCTTGTTCCTTCCCTCTGGTTATATTGTTTTACTTTTTGTTGCCATAGTGTTTATGATCAGCACACAGTATTCTGACTGTTGAGACAATTTCTGACAAGGTAAACAGGCTGCTACTTTGTCCACGTCTTCTATTGTCGTCATTACAAGTGCACTGTTTAATTTTGCCATGAATCAATACCAAGTCGCCCAATCTTCAGTCCTAAACAGAACAACAGAACAGCTATGGTTGATGAAGAAGCTAGTGTTCCATGTGTTGTAAGTGATAATAACTGTTGGTGCGTAACATCCCAAAGACACCACACGATTATGAGAGGCGCCGTAGTGGAGGGCTTCGGAAAGATAGACCACCTGGGGCTCTTTAACACGCACCTAAAAGCTAAGTACGTGGGCCTCAAGCAGTTACGCCTCCATTGAAATGCGTTTAACTCTAAGGTTAATCATACTAAAATTTGCACCCCTTTACACTACAATGCTAACTTCACTGACAGCTAAAACTACTCAAATGATGGTATACAAGACAAAAGTACACTTCTGGTGCTGTTTCACATTTCATTACAGTTGTGTACTTTTTGCCCTCTGTACTTTAAGTGAAAAGTTCACAAGAAACTACTTAGCAGCATCTCACTATTGCATTTGTTTCGTGTTCTGTTTAAAGGTCTGCAATAGTATAGTCAAGTGCATAGGTCGGCACTTTAAGGGAGCACTCACTCAAACTCACTCACCACAATTTTTTTCATCCTTCGCACTCACTCACGTTCACACTCACGTCCACTCACACTCATGAGTACGCACTCACGTTCACACTCACCTCCACTCATACTCATGAGTACTCACTCACGTTCACACTCACGTCCACTCACACTCATGAGTACTCACTCATACTCAACTGACCACGTTCAAATGAGTGTGAGTGAGTGTGAGTTGAGTGCACTCATGAGTGAGTGTGCCGAGCTCCATAGGTCGGCACTTTAAGGGAGTACTCACTCAAACTCACTCACCACAATTTTTTCAGCCTTCGCACTTACTCACGTTCACACACACGTCCACTCACACTCATGAGTACTCACTCACGTTCACACTCACGACCACTCACACTCATGAGTTCTCACTCACGTTCACACTCACATCCACTCACACGCATGAGTACTCACTCATACTCAGCTGACCACGTTCAAATGAGTGTGAGTGAGTGTGAGTTGAGTGCACTCATGAGTGAGTGTGCCGAGCTATGGTCAAGTGTGAGCCTTTGCCAAGACATTCATATTTCTGGATATGGAAAGCTTAATGGACTTCTTTTCTATTATTTTCAGGAAGACATTTCTGGCAAAGCTGCAAGAGTTGCTCACCCACTTGTTTGTGTACAAGACACTGTATTGTGGGAACACTCCCCTGTGCCTCACTCTACACTAATGAGGACCTGTGTAATGCAAACCACAGAAAGATATACACACTTAGTGCGAAAAAAATTACAAAAATAAAGAACCATGCACTCACAGAATGAGTATGAACGTGACTAAAAACGCCATACACGTGTTAAATTTCAGTCGCTAGTACTGCGTTGTCCTGTTCCCTTCATTTCTATTTCTATGTGTGTTGCTGTTTTGTTTTCACTCTTTAACTATGAACTCAATTCCTGACTGCTTTACAGGCTCTATAGATTCGTGGTCAAATTCTATTCAACCACATGGCATAGCAAGCCCTAGGATCCAATATGCCAAGCCACCAGCCACTACTTGTAGGAAATTTTTAATTTTAGGCATGTGATTGCCGAATTTCAAGTTGACTTTGCAGCCATGGTAGTGGTATTAACTTTCAATGTGGTAATTATGCGCAAGCCATGAAGTGAGGAATTAAAGATGAAGAACTTTTTAGGTTGCAGATGACAGTGGCTGGCATGGAAATACTGTAAACATAGCTGTAGTAATGATGTATAATACAAGTATTGGTATATTGCAGTTGTGTGATAATGGCGACAAATTCCCAAGTATATTTCTAAAAAACTGCGTTCAGTTTCAGATATTTGTGAGTAAGTATGTGCAGCCATATATGAATGCAATGTTGTCATTTTGCTGGCATGGCTGAACGCCTTTACAAATTGTTGTAAGTGTATCTACAATCAACACCACAGTTCTATTTTGGACTTTTCTGCAGAAAACCGAACTGTATGATGATGTATGACATGTTTTGATGCCATAGGGCAAACTAATTCAATTAAAATCTACAACATGCCTCCCTGCATAGTTGCATATTTCTTAAAAGTAATGCTAGCCTTAATGTACTAGCTTAGTTGCCTTCATGTGCAGGCTGACACCAAGTTCATTGTAGATCCCATTTCTCTGGATTGTGTTTACATACTAGCACTGTGAAGTGCACATGTCAGTGTGCATTATGATGAGATTTGCCACACTACTTTCATGTTGCTTTACTGTTGTGAATTATATATAGTGCTTGGGCTTTACTGCATACATTATTAGTGTTTTGTATTGGGTGTAGGTTCTGTGCAAGAAGATGGAAATGTACATATGCTTACACTGACATGAGAACTGCTACTGTTTTGGTTCCAATAAAATATTGCGAACACTGTTTTTCTTATCATTCTTATCACAGCTGTTTCGTTGAAGAAGACGGCAATACTACATTTTTTTTATTCTTGCTACATCATCTATGCCAGAGGAGTGCCACATACACATGGACTTTCACAAGGGCGAAGTGCATGTGCATTAACTTTTTTATTTAACGGGAGACCTACTGCTAATTTGTGGTGGTTGTACTCGACATTGGGGCATGCTTATGCATTCGCTTTAATGCATTTGTGTGATGTTTAACAATAAAGGTTAATTAGTAAGATTGGAGGTAGTCTCCGACTGTGAAAGCAACTAAATACTGAATTTGAGTTAGAGAATCACTGTGTGCCCCGCGAAAGTGCGAGTTGCGAATAAGTGGTAATTGTGGATGTAGATTATCGTTCAGCTACTCTGAAGGCGCTGCTGCACCTGCGTTTGGCTCGCGAGAGTACGCGCGCAATAAATGCACTTAGTGTAGGCGCGTTACAATGTCCTTGTAACTCGGGCATCTGCATAGGCGTGCACACGGGGAGGGGGTGGAGGGGGGTCTGCCCCGTGCATTGACTTAATAGGGAGGGTGGGCGCAGCGACGAGCCTTCGTCCCCTTCCCCCTGAAGAGGCACCCCTGAGCACGCTTGTGGGCATCTGCGTGAGCAACTTTTATATGCTATGGGAGTCGTAGCGGTGAGCGCGCCGGTGGATGACGAGAACGTTGGACACAGGCACGCTCGCGGCTCGCGCTTAGGGGCCGCTGACAGTCAGTCGCGGCAGAGTTTTGAAATGATAAAGATGTGTTGCTCAGTGTTTCGTCCTTGTCTCTGAGGGCTTCCGTGCGGCGGAAGGCACAGACCCCATCAATGGAAACACAGACGGTCTCGTACAGCTCAGAACACGCCGCTGCCATGGGACGCGTGCAGCTCGCGGCAGAAACAACGAAGATAGCTCCACATCATACGCTCATGGAATGCACATATGTTCGGCCATCTGAGGATACCTTTTGTCACGCTGGTATCCACGAATTTTGGGCGAGTGAAACAATGTCGAAGTACTCAAGAGGGCACACGTTTACAATTTTTCCAGCGGCACGACACGACGAACCGAATAGTTCGAAGCTGAAGGTGTTTACCTTGGCCTTCGTGACGCCCCTGAGTTTATGTACTGGCCTTGCGAAAGCGCTAACACATGCCGATGCTACGAGAACAAAAGTTTGAGGTGTCGCCGACGGGTTAGTAGCTGCTTTGTAGATATATACCCCCGTGAAAAACTACGCAAGATAGTGGTGTCGCTGTGGTGTAATGGATATGATGTTTGCTTACAGTGCGTGTGGACGCGAGTTCGATTCCTGTGTCGTGCGTGCTTGTATGCATATGTCATGTTTGTGCATGAATACATCAATGTCCATTTTCTAATATGTCCTAGCGATGAATAGTTGCAAGAAATGTCTCTAAAACGCTAGTATAGTGCCTGAAATACCTTTTTTTTTCTCGCCCTCTCTCGGGCCGCGTATAAAGGGGCGTTTTAAAAGCTCTCAAAAAGAAGCAGAAAAACTTCCAATGAACTCCGTTCAAGCCCCCGAAATGAGTTAAATAAAAACACCAAAGTTACCTCCTAAATTCCCTCCTTAGACTCCGTTTACTTTGTAAACAAACCTTGTTAAGCCTTCTGCACCGCAAATCGACTGTGTATCTCGAAAACGGAGCTGTTTTATCGGCAGTATACGCTTAGCGAAGCTTCATTACTCAAATCTAAATCAAATACCAGCATTATTTGGGAATGAATGAGTTTAATAATGCAGGCCGATGGCTAGAAAGATTCGAAGTGGACGGCTGTCGCTTCAACAGGCACCGCCATCTTGCCCTGCGTACCCCCATAAAACCTCCTTTGGTAGGGGTTTTGCGTAGTACCTTTCGGATGCAAGTTAAGAGCCGGGCCCAAAACTCCCAAACAGGCTCAAACCCGTTTGCTGTGTAGGGTGGAACACTAGCTCCGCTGATGGTACCTTTTTGTGATAAAAAAATTTGGAGTTTATTTACACAAGGTCCATTCCAGCAGTAT
>JALIZH010026519.1:0-32305 GCA_030522465.1 Rhipicephalus appendiculatus
AGTAAATGCGCAAAATAGATGTTCGAAGTAGCCTAAACGTAGCCATGGTGCCAACCTGAAATTTTTGTCGCTAGACGGGGTCAGAAAGTAGCCACTTTGGCGCAACGTAGCCACCTATGGCAAACTTGAAACCAAGGGCTTCGCAAGCACCAACTTCCAATAGTTTTGCGTCATACATCTATATACACATCTATCATCGCGGGCCGCATGCGTCATTCACACCCTCAACATCGAGAATTCCTGTTCCAAAAAGTGAACGAAGTACGCGTTGAACACCCAAAGTGAAGTCTTGAAGTCATATCAGCGTGAAATATTTCATTGTGACCTATTTTGTCTTACAGGAAGAATGGCGCCGATCATAGAAGTTGGTGTATTACCGAGTCCGTAGCAGGCTTTCGCTTTCAAATGTTAGAGTGTAATATGCTGGAAGTTTTTAAATGCGAATGCATTTCATAGTCGGGCTATGTCAGGCATCCGGCGTTGTGCGGCGTTGGCGTTGTGCGGCGTTGTCCGCTGAGGAAGAGGAGGAGGATAGGTTGAGGAGGTGTGCGCGGCGGCAGGTGTTAGATGTGAAGCATCTTATGGCGAAGCTTAATCCGGTGGTGGTGGTGTGCGGCGTGACCACCCTTACTGCGCATGGGCAAACCCTTTCAAAAAAATAAATAAAAAACCTCCTCTCTCCCCTCTAGGCATCCCTCCCCGCGGCAACCACACCCTCACGGCGCATGCGCCTCCCCTCCTCTCTCCCCTGCTACGCTCCCCCTCTCTCCTCTAGGCATCCCTGCCCGCGCCGTCCACACTCCCCACTGCGCATGCGCGTCCCACCTCTCTCTCCTCTCCTACGCTCCCCCCCCTCTCTTCTCTAGGCATCTCTGCCCGCAGCGTCCACACTCCCACTGCGCATGCGCGCCCCCCCTCTCTCTCTCCTCTCCTACGCTCCCCCCCCTCTCCCTCTCTCGCCTCGCGACGCCGACACAGGCAGCGTCTGCTAGCGAGTTTCTTGGTTGAAAAAGCCGACTGCTCGCGCTGCACAACCGTTCACTGGCCACCCCGTATATATGGCAATGGGTCTTGACCTCCAAGGTGGTCCGCTGGGAGATTTCTCCTGTGCGTTGTTGAACAATAAAAATTCGCAGCGTGCGCGTTAACTAAATGCTGAATGCGAGTCTCTGTGTCCAGTCGGAGTCCTCTGTCTTTCATTGCACATTAGCAGCGATTGGCATGTCCAGTAGGAAACACCGCTCCATCGCTGCGTGCTTTACGCATCCCCAGTTTTAAATGCGAATGCATTTCTTAGTCAGGGCTATGTCAGGCATCCGGCGTTGGCGTTGTCCATGTGGCCTCGGCAGGTGTTATAGTGAGTGGAGAGGAGGAGCGCGCTCTGGTGCGTGAGGGCGCTCGCATCGCGGGAGCTCGGCGCAGCTATATATGAAAAGAAATTTTTTAAATAAAAAAAAGAACAAAAGAAAATTAAGAAAAAAAATTTTAAAAATAAAAAAAATAAAAAACAGAAAAAAAAGCAAAAAAAAAAAAACGGGCGCTGCGCCGTGCTCCCGACCAGGCTGCAGAAATTAGGCGCCTTTTCGTTCTTCGAACCACTACCACCATATATAAATGGAGTGAAGCGCGCGCGAAATGCATTCGCATTTCCTCACGATTCCCTTCGGGGAGGTGGGAGCATTTTTTTCTATGAAGAAAAATGCCGAACATCAAAATGTATTGAAAAATTTGAAGCACGTAAATTCACCTAGCAAAAACACACGTCGCCCTTTTTGCATATTTCTATTTAAGAAATATGCAAGTGCAAATATGTGTGGAGCAAGCAACATAAGAAAGTGCAACAGCTTCGTGCGCCCACTTTACGGTTAGTTATGGATAACTTGTTTGCAATGCCCGAGAAAAAATCAGGGCAAGCTTGAGAGTTCCGTGGAATACTATACAGGCACTGAACTCGGCGTATTTCGTTTTCACAGTTGTCTATAATCTCGTGGGTCAGCATTTCGAATATAAAGTATGCAATTCTCTAAATCGTTAGCCAATTTTTTCGAAAAAAACAGCTGTCGTCTTTTAATGGAGAAATCATTTTTACATCACATCACAAAAAAAAAAGCATTCGTGTAACCATTATGCAAACTGGAGACTTACAAAGAGGGCTCAACTTAAATCGAGGACTACGCAGCGAGCGACGGAAAAGAAAATGATAGGTGTAACTTCGAAACACAGGAAGATAGCAGAGTGGGTCAGGGAACAAGCGAGGGTCAAGGATATCATTGCTGAAATCAAGAAGGAATGGACATGGGCCGGGAACGTCGCGCGCCGGTAGGAGAATCGCTGCTCATTAAGGGTAACTGACTGGATTCCAAGAGAAGGCAAACGCGTGAGGGAGAGACAGAAAGTTAGGTGGGCAGATGAGATTAAGAAGTTTCCAGGTATAACGTGGCAGCAGAAAGCACAGGACCGGGTATGTTGGTGGGACATGGGAGAGGCCTTTGCCCAGCAGTGGGCATAGTCAGGCTGATGATGAGGATGAAGTTGATGATTATGATGATGATGCAAACTCGATAACCGAATATTGAAGATGGGCTGCAACATATCGGCAGAGAGAGAGTAAAACGCCTTTATGATATTCAAATGGAGAAGCAGCGCGAGGGAGGAATTCCTATTCCTGGGTCCCTAGGAGGATTCCAGCGACGAGTTGGGCCCGCTGTATCATGACTCGGAGGACCTAGGGAGGTTCGCCGCGGAGAACATCGTCCCACAGCTCCTCGTAACGTAAAGGCGGAAATATAACTGGTAACCCTATTGAAAATCCCAGCATTGCCCACCAAAAAAATTATGCTGGGAATGCTGGAAATTCTGGTGGGTATGACGGAAAATGTGGTGTACATGCTGGGAATAATGGCGGGCATCGTGGGACACTTGGTGGGTACGCCGGGTGGATGCTGGGATAGTAGGTGGTTTGGTGGACCCTCGGTGGTTATAATGGGTGGGTGGTGGATACACACGGATGGTGGGTGCCGGGATATGTGGTGGGTGTGCTGGGTGGATGCAGGGACACTTCTTGTTTGGTGGGAGACACGGTGGGAGCAGTGGGTGGAGGGTGGCATACGTGCTGGGTGCATGCTTGGTGCAATAGATGTAATAATAAAGCGTGATGAAGAGCGATTGGCACGTATCTTGCTGATTATGAATGCTTGGTGATCAGTTGTATTTATGATGCATCGAAGTACGCATTCGAGAAAATCTTCGATTTGTCGTTATACAACTTTGAGCTCTAGGACTTTGTGCATCAATGTTCAACGCGCATCTACCGGTATTTCCATGCATTGGAAATGGAAGTGAGAAAAGTTCACTTATGAACCAGCGGGAGAGGCAAGTGTTACACACGACAATTCACCTAAACCTGACCTAGAACTAATCGAATAAAGCATATAAGCGACATTTTAGAAGTGCAACACTTCTAAAATGACATTTTGCGTCGCCTACATACTCGGCCTAATTGCGCTAATGTATGGTGTCCGTTTTCACATATTGCTGTACGCGACGGTTACAAGCAACTCAATCTAACGCAAACGTATTGGTTGCTCGGCAGTGCGCTCGCATGAGTACATCGCCGAGCACGATGTACTCGCGCAATGTTAAGATGTATTCGCACGAGCACACCTGTATTACCTGTCCGGCTCCTTACCGCGTTTCAAGAATTTATCCGCCACAGCTCCTATTAGACAAATTTAAGAAAAGGGGGGCCCCTATAACGTAGCTTTCGAGGTACCTATAGGCTTACGCAACCCCTGCATGGCGACGTGCCTATGTGCGTACAAAGCACGACATCACCGCAATAATAATAATATTTATTATAAATTCCGAAGCAATCTGTGAGCGATAACACTTGTATTTCATCGAGGGTGCATATCACGCATGGCAAGGCCATGAAGCTGGCAGGATTGAGCGACAATTTGAACAAACATAAAGGATCCTCAGTATCGGCAAATTGCAGCTGTCTACGCTTCGAAAGTAGCAAGATGCTAAAACGAAGCTCACCTGCTGTCAACACTTCTTCCGTTTGGTAAACCTTCTCGTTTCTTTGAAATAATCCCAACAAGTCTGCAGGTGGACGTGGTGCGTAAATCTAACGGCAAAATTGCTAACACGTACCGGCCGAAGCAAACACTTGCGTACGGAAAGGAGAAAACCTTACCCATTTATTCGAACAAAACTGATTTAGAACACATTGAGAAGGAGGTAATATTCACAACACAGGCACACACATCGTTCACGAGCATTCACTTCGGTTCGCACAGACTGCCCATTTCTCTAATACCCCTGTCAGACGTGGCAACTTAAGCGCACTTTGAGCGAGTGTACTTACGCTCACAAAGTGTCACTTTGGCGGTGCGCTGCTACACGAGAACGCGAAGTGTACTTTGCAAATGATGACAGTGGCAATTGGCGGATTAGTAGCGCAGCATATATTTGTTACTTTCGCGCCCCTGTCACAGCATCGGACACGTTGTCTTTGTAAAAGTAGCACCAGTGGCACACGCCATCACAAATGACTAGAGAACGAGTGACCAACACCTGTGCAAGTGCGCAAGGAAGTAAAATGGAAGTAAACAATACGACAGACACGGCCATTACACGGCATGCGCTCCCGCATCCCCCTAGCGGACGTGGCCGCAAACTGCCCGAGGGCGAGAGTAGCGAGGTTTTTCGTTGTTGTATGACTTGTTTTAATGCATATCAGTATTCCTAATAACAAAACAATGGTTTAAAAATACTGTGAGCGCCGCTTTATGCAATAGCGTATTTATGCGCAAGCCACTGCTAACGAGGCTACACACTCCGTGGCCGCGAAGTGAGGTTTGCGAACACACTTGCCGGCAAGTGTACTTTGCAGCGAGTGGCACTAAACTTTCTCGTGTGACAGCGTGCAAATGACACTCGCGGCGAAGTGCACTCGTTCAAAGTGCACTTACGTTGCCACGTGTGACAGGGGGTATAACGCCGACGGAACGGCCACAACACGGCAACAAAACACACCGCCCGGGGACATTACTGGAATTCAGTCTTGAGGTATCCCCCCTTCCCTTGAAGACGCCAGCCGAATGGAGGGAAACTGCCGCGACCCCCGGGCTCAACCCGGGAACTGCACCCAACGACTTTCACTCAGATCTCACTCACAAATGCAAATGTACCGCACAACCACGTGCATAGAACGTACACAAATGCAAAGACGTGAAAATTAGCAAACATGTTATTGTGACGGGTAGTGTTTAGCCGAAAAGAAATTTAAGTCAAGAAAAGCCACCAGCGCGCATACTTCCTGTCTAACACTAGTGGTACTTCTTTTTTGGGAGTCTAAATGCACAGTTGCTCTAACCTTTTGTTGTAGGAATGAGTTATACGCGCATGAATGGATAATTCAAGCATAAAAACAAGCATACCTTCGCTCCCATGACAGTTACTCATACTATGTTTATACGCATAAGGGCGTCTTTCGTTAGGTGCTCTTAAAACGTCCTCAAGTGGATTTTTGAAAGGTGCCTTTTTATTTCACTTTACCTGAAGTTCTCCTCATGAAAGGCCGCTTTTACGCGCAAGGAACGGGTCGTTTGAGAATAAAGGCGCGAGCTTCCCGGATAGCACTAGCAGCCCCGACTGACGACTGCGAAATATAAGCAAACAGTTCCAAACAAAACGACAATAACGCGTTAATATTAATTGTGCTGTTATTTTTAGTATTTCAATATTAGGATTTCCGACGGCTCTAACGTCATCAGAGAACCCAGAATTATGTAAAGGTAATTTTGTAGAGGGGCGCGTCGCGCACGTCGTGCGACGGATGCGCGCCAGCATTGGTGAAACCGGTGAAACACAGAGAGCGCCTAAGGCGCAATGCAATGCGTCATGCATATGATATTTACCCATGATTTACTGCGGACACGCTTTTACTAAGTTGCTGCACGTTGCACGAACGGTGCGATTTTGTGAATTACGAAGCGGCAGAAACATACATGTATATTATATACATAGTTCATTTGCTCTGCGTAAGACGTGACACCGAGATGAAAATGTTTTCGTGTCATTTGAACTACGTATACAACGCTCGAAAAAGCAATCACGGTTATTTAGATTTTGTATCGCGCATTCTGCGTGATGGGGATGCGATGTCAACGCCGCACGATAGGGGCAAAACGCGTCTAGTTGTACCAAGCGAGAAGTAATAAACCACATGGTTCACATCAGACTCGCTTTTGTATTAAAAGATACAGTTTAGGCTGAATAGAAACATTCATTAACCTGCGGATGCAAGTACGCGAAAAAACGTTCGTGAATGCATGATGTGATTTATCATATTAGGGTCACAGGCAAACGTCACCTGAACAACTTGACAAACAATTCCGCCGCATCTGTATCACTTGCGGTAAAATTCAATGACAGATAGATGAGGGAATTATATAAGACAGTGCATTTGCTTATCGCAGCGTTAGCACGCGTGTTTGAGCTATTTCTAGCAACGTACACGTCATTTTTCAGTTGATAAGTCGATACCGAAACTGAAACTGAGGTGGTGGTGGCGCCCCGATCGCCCTGTCACCATAGAGAAAGCTGTCACTGTTTTTTAAAGACGATAGTCTTTCTTGGGATACCTGCCGTCGTCAGAAGGGGGAGGGGGGAGTTGGCGTCCCGAAGGCGCCTCGTCCCAGAGCTTACATACTCATCGACCCCTCATCATCCAATACGTTTGCCCCGGCAAGCTTCCCGCCCCGGGTCACAGGGCGGGAGTTTTTTGTTTTGGGCAGACGGTCCTACCCGGACAAGGGTGCCGCGTTCGCACGGCGCAAAGCGCCGAGAAAACGCGACAAGTCTCGTGGCCCCACGCCAACGAGACGGCCGGTGCCTTCCCCAGGCAAGGGGGGCTGCTCTTTTCCACAACAACCGAAGTCGCTGAGAATGGAGTTGCAGCCAATCCGAACCACCTGACAGTTTGAGGCTGCCAAGGCTCCCGTCCGATGTGGACGAGTACGCTACCGTCCGGCGCGACGACGAAGGTCGGCGCGCACGAGACAGACGTAGCAAAGTCGTGCCTGCTGTTTCCGTTCCAGCGAGAGGCGTGGATCGCGAGCGCAAGAGTGTTGCGCAAGCAAACAACCATCGCGCCAGCGCGCGAGGCGCGGCGAACATGCGAGCCGTTAAAAAAGAAAAAAGAAAACAGACGAAGAAGAAGAGGCCCCTGCTGAGAGGGAACGAAAAAGTAGTAGGTCCTCCCCCTCGCTCGGAGGCGAGCGAGGGGGGAGAGGGAGAAAGGAGCGCGCGCCGAAGCGGGCTCGTGACGTGCAAGGCTGGCGGAGGGAGAGGACCACAGAGGGGAGGCCCAGTGTGGGGAGAGAGGAGCGCTGGCGCGCGCGTCGGCGAATCCAAGTTTCGCCCGACGTAAACAAATCATGCAAGGGGAAAAAGGACGACTCCCAGAGTCGTGTTGCTCGTAGGCAAGCCATTAGAATTTAATGGTTAGTGTCCCTCCTGTCTGACTAAAGATCACTGCCGGCCGATGCCAGTTTTCGAGAAACTCCTTATGTCCTAGGCGGTACCGCTCGCGGAAGAGATGGAACCAGACCTCCTTCCGTACTTTTGCAAGCACTTCTTGAAGGCCCGCGACCTTCCCACCGAAAACGGCCGCACAGCGCGCCAACCAGACTTGGTATAGGCACTCGACAAGAAGGAGCACGAACTGGTTAACCGCGTGAGAAGGCAACGGATTGAGATATCTCACTGTGGGATACGGAACTCCCGGGAGTTTAAACAAGTCAGCTATTCTTTGGAGCAGGGCTTTTGGAATGGCGCACTGCCAGAAGATATGAACCGGGTCCTCTCGACTTTGACAGAATGAACAGAACCCCCCTTTGGGCGTTTGGTATGAAGGGTCTGTACGTGATAGGCAGACACCCTCTTGCCAGGCGATACATGAAAGTAGCGCGTCTGGCGTCGAGAAAGCTGGCAGTTATGAGCTTCCAGCTCGGCTTATGCTGGGACAGGTCAAACATCTTGTAGTGCTCGGAAAGTGCCGGGGTTAGTATGTCAACTAATGGCGAATTCCACTGGGAGATCCGGAGCGGCCACCGAAATCCTGGAGCGAGCACTCGGATCGCACCAAGCCAAATCTTCCAGTGGAACACGTGAATGCTCCGCGTGAGGTTGCGCCGGAAGTTGCTTAGGCATACGTCACGTAAAGCGGCTCCTGAACTTTTTCGACGTAGCCGATTATTTTCGGGCGTGCGCACAGCGGGTCAGGGAACATTTTCTTTACACATCATTTCGTAGAGCACGTTGGGTTCGTCGACATCGCTGCTGCTAATACTGCCAAACTGGTGCTCTCGCTGTCGCTCAGAGCAAGAAGCAAACCGCTCGTTCAGCAGAGTCAAACGACACAATGTAAACAAGTGCACAGGGTGACCAGACACCGCCTCAAAAAACGCCGAAAGCAGCCGAGTTGCCCGACTGTGCCGGAAATGACGGCACCGCGTTTGCCGGAGTTCCGGTGAAATTCTGCCTCTGCAAGACGGAGCAACGCGGAACGCTCCGTCGCGGAGTGGGTTGCTCCGAATCTACCAGTGGAAAACGCGAACTTGCTCCGAATCTACCAGTGGAACGCAGATTCTCGGCCGCGGAGCAAGAAAACTTGCTCCCGCTCGACCAGTGGAATTCGCCATTTGGAGTTGCACCTCGACTATCTCGATGTCGGGATTGACGCGCCTAATTTCTGCTAAGTTTTTAGCTGCCTCCGCGTAGAAGGGGGACGAAATTCCCGCGCGGGGCACGCAATGAGAGAGAGGCGCGCCCCCCGAGAACTGCCGTAAACGCGTGCTAAGAAAAATGACGCGAAGCTTCGAGTGAGTGTCATGTCCGAGTCTAACGCTACGTGGGTCCATCTAACGTGCAGCGCGCGGGCCATGATGCCCAGGTCGGGAATTCCGAGGCCTCCCTTATCCCTGGGCAGCTTGAGGACCAGCCGCGACACGTTGATACAGGAGCCGCTCCACAGAAAACGGAAGAGAAGCTGTTCCAAACGTTTTTGGGTATGCTTCGCGACCGGCATAACACTAGCCACATAAGTTAGGAACGAAAAGAGTAACGATCGGATGATTGTTACTCTCGCAGTCAGCGGACATGAGAGCGCTCCGAGCTCCTGAATTCTGGCTTCAAGCTTGTTTTGAGCTATCTGCCAGTTTTCAGTAGTCAGGCCTCCCGGTTCGAAGTGGAAACCTAAGATGCGCAACCGAGCCTTCACGGGTAAGCCGTGTACTGGTTGCGCGCTAGTTGGAGCTGAGTTTAAGTACATTACTGCACTTTTCGACCGATTAATTCTCGCGCCGCTTGCCTTGCAGTAACTGTCCATCACGTCCAACACGTGGCAGACGTCTGCCTCGCCCGCTACGGTAATGGACAAGTCGTCTGCGTAAGCAAACAGCGCAACCGAAGGGGCGCCCGGTGGAAGGGGAAACTTGCCAAGCCTACTGTCACAGGAAAGTTCCTGCAGAAGCGGCTCGAACGCGAGCACGTAGAGCGCAGGAGAGAGCGGGTCCCCCTGCCTAAATCCGCGGCGCACGTCAAAAGCATTCTGAGACGCGATCCTGTATGATGACAGACGAAGTCGGGCGAGAATATAACGCGCGAATCATGCTCACGAACTTATCGCTAAATCCTGCCTCATTTAAAACTTCGAAAATATATTTATGGCTAATGATATCGAACGCCTTCTCCTGATCGAATGAGCACAGAATGGCCGGAATGTTCCGTCCATTCACCCACTCGATCAGGTCCCTGATCGCGAAACCGTGGAGTTGGCAGGATCGTCCTGTAACACAACATGCCTGGTACGGTAAACTGAGAAATTTTGGTCTGTTTCTCTGTTCGTCGGCACGTCGCACGATTCAGCTGGCCAAAGTTTAACCCCCTGCCTTACGACCTCCAATGTTGATCGAGAAGCATGTGTTCATACGGGTGAGCGTGGGCAATTAAAAATCAAATATTACGCATACCTGAGGCACAACATCAATACCTTAGTACTATTCACAGTGTTCCTTTAAAACAAAATCTATAAATACGTAATTATAAAGATCATAGTGTTTATTACGCGGCGCTGAAAACGCGGCGCTGAAAATGCGCCGCTGTGTACAAGACAAGTCTCCGCCCAGTGATTTAACTTCGACGCGTGGTGCTGCCACCTGGCAGCAGCATAGTTCAACACAAGCCGATGTTCCCCGGTAGCGCTGTAGATGGCGTCCTCTTCTGTTTTATCAATGCCAGCCAGATGCGGCTGAATCATCGTAGAAGAGCGCTGTCTCAGGCGAGGCAAAACATATATGGCCGCTTGATGAAATACGACCCAATCTACAAGACATGATCAGAGAACGCAGAGAAAAGACCGACGACCAAATTTCAGCGGAGAAACGCCGGCGTCCGTCTAAGCGTGCCCGGAAAACGTCCGAAAAACAATTCCAGCGGCTAGCCCAGCTATTAAATTGTGGTACTCATGCCGCCCATGCAGTGCAGTCGGCACAAGACTATCGTCTTTCGACGACATTTGCAGCGAAGCACGCAGATACGCGGCCAATTTTTTTCTTTCCTCTGACATGGCGGCCTCCTGCGGTTCATGTGTACTTCGTGGTGTCGAGTTTGTTCATGCGGGTGATTGTTACTGCGTTGCATCGCGTTGTGTGTTGTGTGTGGCGGTTACTGACGTAAGCGCAAGTTCTTCACTGAGTATTATCCGCGGTACCCGGCAAATAGTCGTCATATGCTGGCCCTGCGACTCCGACATGTGCGACTCCTTTGTTCAGTGTCATCGACGGACGTAGTGTTTCTCCTTCAAATGTTACCGCACATCAGTGAGTAGCAGCGCCGCAATCCTTTGTCGATGACGCGCTCTGTGACCCTGGAAAATACCTTGACGCTCGGGCACTTCGGGAGCGATACCGGGGAACTGCCGGACGCGGGTAGCTTGGCCATCCTCGCTCGGCGCATCGCTTGAACACCGGCGGTCAGCCTGCAGCGACCGCAGCTAGCGTGCTTTCTTGCAAGAGGTAAGTGATTTTGATCGTTGCGCTTCGTAAGTCGACTTGTTCTTATTGCAGTATGCGTTATCGCCTAAGTAAATCGTTTAACGTGTTGGTACTGCATGCTGTTGTAGTTGTGTGGATTGTGCTCGCGCGCGACGTTTGTCAAGAGCGTAATCGGTAAATTTTTAAAGTTATCGCTTGCGCGCAGGCACTTCTCTGCGCTAAAATTAGCTGAAAGGAGGCAACATTTTTGTCAGGCGCACCATTGTCATGCGTTTTATGTTTACACTTGTCAAGTCCTCCGCGGTAGTGTAGCGGATACGGTGCTTGGCTGCTGACCCGAAGGTCGCGGGTGCAATCCCGGCCGCGGCGGTCGCATTTCGATGGAGGCGAAATGGTAGAGGCCCGTGTACTGTGCGATGTCAGTGCACGTTAAAGAACGCCAGATGACCAACATTTCCGAAGTCTTCCAGGACGGCGTCCCACATAATCATATCGTGATTTTGGGATGTTAAACCCAAACAGTTATTATTATATCTACACTTCTGAACTTACCTGGAGTGACGCAGTGAAACCGAAGGCTCAACATTCATTTATCTTGCACGAGCTCTTAAGGAAAAAAATAGTATTCGGCCACCGTGTTGTTCTATGAACCGTGAATCGGTACAGTTGGAGAAATAAAGCGTTTCAAGGGATATTATTCTTTAGGCGAGCATTTTGTGCGTCATTAAGTAACGTGACCCGCGAAAGTGTTTAGAATAGCACTCTTGGACACTGTTTATCGTCTTTCCAGCTATAGCGAATGTAGTAGGTTTGCTAAAAATGCAATTGCTGCAGCATGAGACTGTATTTAGTACGGTCGGTTTGACCCATTTTGTATCCTTCATGCATGTTGAACTAATTAGACCAGCCGTACTCTCAGCTGAATTTTCAGTCCGCCGCGGTGGAGCTGTGGTTATGGTGCACCGCTGCTCACCTAAAGGTTGCGGGTTCGATCTCGGCTGCGGAGGTCACATTTCGATAGAGGCGAAATGCCTGAGGCCCGTGTTCTCTGCATTGTCAGTGCGAAAAACACCACACAGTCGAAATTTCTGGAGCCCACCGCCTCGGCGTCTCTCATAATCATAGCGTGGTTTCAAGATGTGAAACCCTAGATATTATTATCAGCTGAATTTTCAATTTATTTGGCACTGTACGTACGTTCAGGCATTGAAGTTACGTGCGACATCGGTATTGAAAAAATCGAGAACACAGGGTGTCTCTGGCACCCCGTGTTCTCGAATTTTTCATCTCTTCAAGCTTCCAGCTTACCCTCAAAATCTGCCTTTTTTTGGATTGGTATTACTTGTTTCCTAACTTCCGCAGCTGAATAGAGCGTAGTAAGTTCTCATCACTGTGTTTACACGCTAGTCATTTATGCAAAACCATTTGTAGGTTATTCGTGCTCTACAGGTGGTGCGAAAGGTGGGCTGCAGTTTTCCATGACTCTAGGGAGTATCATGAAGCAGCATTATTGTCGTGCCCACTAACTAGAACTCAGGCTGTATTAGGGAACCATAAATTTTAGTTTTCACGTGGATAAAGTACGCTATAAATATGGTTGCACATTGTGTATGCGGCTAAAGACAGAAATAAGCCACCCTGCATCTAAGGTAGATAATATAGCACTTCCATGGCTTGTTTGGTTCAACGTGCAGCTTGACACAGACAAGGCATGGAGTGTCATCGAATTCTTCTTTGCTCGTCTGTGCCGCGCGGCACGTTCAACCGAACATGTTAATGTACCAACTCGCCCAACTTGCCTTGTAAATCCACTGACATGGCACAGTGCAACACCGGCATGCTGAGCTTGTTGGATGTAAACAGACGCGTAGACCACAGAAACTGTGCAAAAACTCGGCAATTTTCATCAATGTACATGCTGTGAACATTAAATCAATAGAATCCATGTGAAAGTGTATTGAGCAATAATCGCATGAACCTTGAGGCTTAAAAAATTACAGATAACATTGATTAACATTTTCTTAGTTGGTAATGGTCGAAGGCACGCTATTGCATGCGGCTAATGGGGATGTTTTGTGTTATTAGTGAAATAGTTTAATCTTCCTGCTGTTATTTTCTAACATATAAGTTAATCAGTGCATAATGTGTTAGCGCCTTGGTTAAGCAAGTTCAAAATATACCTGTATTTCTCTGAGTCATTTAATATTCCATGTAAAGTCTGTGTGAGACGACGCCTGCTTGGCCTAAGCTTTAATTTGACTGGAAACAGCCTTATTACACAACTTTCTCTCAAAGCCTGTCCTACCAGACTTTATTGGCAACAAACCAGATCAAATCTTTGGCAATACTTTAACAAAGAAATTGTTGCAGCCTGCTCCTGTCCTGGTGAAGCTGGTGATGACCGCATGCAGCCAATGCTGATCTGAACCTGAGTAATGACCAAATGCAGGTAGGCCAAGCCTCTGTCGTAAACAATTTTGAAATTATTGTTGCCACAGAGTAAGCTTTTGCAATTTACGTGTGCCTGCTCACATGTGACGAGGTTCAGTAAGTTTCATCTGCTACACATGAGCAAAGGAACATATAGGAGTGCTGATGTAGTGTAGGAATCTCCTTGAGTGCATGGAACATATGTTGCACACGTCAGCATCTGATTTCTAATGCATTAAGTTCTAAAGCTACTAAAGTGCGTCGTTTGATTTCCAAGTTAAGCTTAATCTATAAAAGCAACCTATCTCAGGCACCAGAACTTATCAAGCCTAGAAACCAGTTAGAGTGCTGTGTTGTTCATATATCCATGTGTAACAGGCATTATTCCAGTTTTCTTGTGCATGTTTAGTAATGGCACTGCCCACAATCCCTGCATTGATACAGGGAAATAGGACCTGGTGCAGCAGAGATTTGTATGTTATTGCTACAGGGTTGTAGTGAAGGTAGCACAGAATGACAGACACATACACACCATGCAGGGGCATAGCCAGAATTTTTTTTAGTGGTTGTGAGCCAGCCTTCTTTACATATGTTTGTGTTCATGCATTAATTTGTATGTGTGTGTGTTTATATACCCATACAGCGCTTCAAAATTTTGAGGGCATTCGAAATCCCCCCTTCCAGCTATGCCAATTACACCATGGCTTGTGATGTTTTGTGCAATATTGCATTCTTTTATGCTGTTCTCATTTCAACATGTGAAACTTCCCTGCAGCACCTTTTTGAAGCGGTCCTATGTATTGAAAGTAAGGTGGTGCTCATACGGTGCTCTCTTTTTTTCGAATGCTGCAGCACTTTCAGGCAATACAAGAAGCACAATTATACACTCTATCGACCCTTGTAGCATTTTGTTTCTCATTGAGAACCGCACGGGCTTGCAGTCACTCCTTGCTTTTGTTGTTGCTTTGATTGAACGTTACACATGGCTGTGAACATTCTGTCCTATAGTTGTAGTACTCATAGTACTTCGCTGACACCTCATGCCTGCGCAGAGATACATGTGTCATAAATTCTTTTGTTGTATGCACACAGAGAAGTAATGCTTCATGAGGCAAACAGTGCTTGTTTATCTTTTGTGCACACATCTTCAAAGCCATATGATTTCTGTCACGAGGGCCAAGTGGAACACAAAACAAATACATTCCTCCTATTGCCGTCTGCCTGGTACCAATCTGTGGCGCCATGGTGAACCTATACCACAGTATGAACTCTAGTGCAGAAATATGAATTTTCTAGTTGCAAACGCGACTATGGCATGTTAGGAACTAAAGCTGGAAGCAGATGCCGTGTTTTCCGCGGGCGAACAAACTTCACATACTGCTAACGCCGGCGTTGCCGCCGACCACGTTGGTTGCCATAGCAACGGCATATAAAGCATTTTTCTCTCTTGAAGTTGCATCGTGCCGCCGATAGATATCCGGTTTCCATCGCCGGACCAACGGACGCACGCCGTTGTTACTTTATCTGGCCGAACGCGTCTTGCAAGCGAACCGCGAAGTTGCGCCTTAAGCCTAACCGCACCGTGAAAAAAAAAAAGAGGGGGGAGGGAGTAGCTGTTCCAAAATTCCTTGACCTTGTTCTATCCCGTGCAGAATGCTGTTTAAGCTACCATCGCCGCAGTACACCGGTGCGCTACGGAGAAGCGTAATAAGATTTAAAAGGGGCTGTTAGCACTAGTCACGGGACACAGCACATTTTGTTTCTCAGTTACTAATCCATGTATACACTGCATAATTGTGAGTATTATATAGTATGATCGCTGACGGAAAAAAAAATCAGTGGCAATCATTCGGAGCAGTGTATGACATTTCTGCAGACGTAAAGGGACACTAAAGGGCAAAACGATTTTTCGCGTATTAGTTAAAGGGACCCTGAAACGGTTTTGACGATTTTGTACAAACACATTGAGCCAGTAGAGCAAGTCGTAAGGCTCATTTACAGACTAATTTAAGCTCTCTGCGTACACTGTGTAATTGATTACAACGCTATAAAGCTGCGAATCGCTGCAGATCACTGCGGCTCAGCCCAACGCGTTTTCAACCGCCCCTCCCGAGTATGACACGCATTCTGCGCACGATCTGATTGGCTGCGGTGTGTGCGCACGAAAAAATTGGCTGGTAGGGTGGTGGCACCTGTCGGAGCAGATATAAACCACTCCGCGATGTCTCTGTTGCCTGACGGCGTGCGTGCTGCCGGGCGCACTGGGCTATGGCCTCCGAAATTGCACGCAACCTGTCGGCGTGCAATCTCGGAGGTCATGGCTGGGCGAAGCTCAAATCGCCGTGTGCTCACGTGAGCTCTGCGATCGCCAGCGATGCCAGCGTGTCTCATGAGTTGAGGAGCCAAGGCAGGGGTAAGAAGGAGGGTATGATATAATTGGCCGTAGCCGCCTTGGTACACGGCGTGTAGCGAAATTTTTGGTGCCAATGGTTCGATGGTGCTCTAGCCTAAACGCTGACAAAGCTTCAAATAACCGTTTCAGGGTCCCTTTAAGTACAATTTCACAATCACGAAAAACACCACTCTTACCGCGACACGACGCTTGGTAAGCGAGAAAACACGCCAAAAGAAAATGCGGGTGGAGACGCCACCTTGAGATTCCCGCACCAAACACTGTGACGTCAGATATTTTGAAGGCGGCTACTGAGTCCTACGTAGCTTCTAATCGATAAAAATGAGGTGCATTGTCATCTGTGGGTGCCATAGACCTAGCATACGAAGTTTCAGAAAATTTCATCGAGCCAATGTCGCGAAAATACGAAAAATACATTTGGAATTTCTGACGTCACGCGCGCTGATGTAGGCGCCAAATTTAAAAATAAAACTTCAACCTTGATTTTCTCCGCTAATAATGAACTTATGATAGTGAAACATGTGGCATTAGAGTTCTCAGAGTGCAGTTTGTCAATCTAAACCACTTCATTGTTTTGCTTTAGTGTCCCTTAAGAAACAAGAAGCAAAACCGTAGGGCAGTTTTTTTTTGCACCATCCCCACTTGTTACTGCTTTACGAACCTCCCGAATTTCAAGGTCGCCAGCTTGGCAGATCCACATTTGAATTTGCACAGTCTGTCAAAGGATTCTAGAGGCGACCCAAGTGCTACTGTGGACTTCGCCATTGTTTGCACAGTGCGGTGGTTGAAAATACTGCTTTTATTGAAATAGCAGCGTCCATGTTCACTGTGCACGAATTTGGTGACGTTCATTGGTTTGTGCATATTTTTATTTTATTTTCTAAATGTAAGCCTTCTCTGTTATGCTGCTCCAAATTCGGGATTTTGCGCCTGCCCTGTGTGTTCTTTACTGTGTCCTGTCTCCTCGCGCTACACTTCGACATGAATCTTTACAAACTTGCCCAGTACTCTACGTTAAAAAATGAATGTTTTTTTCTCGTAACCTGCTCAAAATTTGGATTTTCGTGCTCAAAAGTAACATTTTACTGCTCCAAAAATTGCTCCCAATTTTATTTCGGCTGTTGCACCCTTGAATTACATTTGATGCCATCATACCTGCATGTGAGTTAGGCAAGAGTTAGATTGTTTTGTTTTGGTTTTAAAGGACACTAAAATGAAACCTTAGATCAGTCTAGACAAATAAATTATTTTTAAATTCTTGAAGAGCTCTAATGTCATTAATTTTGTGTAAACTTCATACGTGAACTAGTGGTAGAGAACATGAAAATATTTCACTTGTTAAGTTTCATGATGATTTTCAGCACATGCGCGTTAGGGTGACGTCACAAATATTACGTGTTCTTGCATATATTTGCCACATTTGCTTGCCAAAATTTTCTAAAACCTGCTAAGTTAAGACGTCGGCTCTGTAGGAACACAATGTAAACAATATAGACTGGTGGGTGCTGGCAAAATCTGCGCTGTCATGCAGAGCTGGTGTGGGGACTTCTACGAGGTGTCGCCTCATGTATCTGCTTTTCCTACATTATCTCGCTTACGAATGCCAGGAAGCTGAGCTAGTTGGTAGAGATTCATTACAAAAAACGGTAGGCATGCAAACACGGACTCAAGAGAGAAGTCAAGACAACACAAATGCTGACTAACCTTATTCGGCTAGTCGTTTAGTAGGCATTTGTGTTGTCCAGACTTCCCTCTTGTGTTCATGTTTGCACGTGTACTGTCTTTCGTGAATCGCCTACCACGCATCTTCTCGCATTAAGAGGGGTGTCTTTGGTATTCTGAAGCTTTATTGCAATAAATTACGGAAATAGCTTTATCTCTTTTGGATCCCTTTAACCCTTTCCCAACCGAAAACGAGCTGAGCTCATGCTAACAGTTTGTGCCGCTCCTAGCGAAGAAGAGCAGGGCTCATACACGCTGAAAGAAGCGTCTGGGACACCACAAATAAATTATTCTGATTATGTTTGCTGCGTTATCTTTCGCTTCAACTAATGGTGGCTGCCGGGGGTGTGCCAACGAATGCCAATTGCACTTTGCGTCGGACTCTACAGCGCTCGCGCTTTGCTTGCGTAGCGTTGCTGTACTCAGCGTGTCCAATCATGCAAGAAGGGAGATGGCCACATCGCATTCTATTCTAACCGACCCGATCTCAATGGGCACAGGCGTTCGCCAAACACACTTTGGAATTTACAAAGTGTCTTTCAATTTTTGTGGAAGCCCCGCAAACCTTTGACGTCGACAATACTCTCTTTACTCGTGGAACATCACATGGGGCTCGGAATAGCCATACCAGTGGTGACGTCACGAGGTTCTGCCAACTTAGATGAGCACTCACGCTTACTTTAAAACCAATTTAAAATATCTTAGCTAACGTCTGGTACTAAAAATCGGTCAGAAGTGCCCCGTAATCAGGTCAATCAAACAACGCAAACATCTTCATGTTTCAATTTTGGTGTCAGGGCACCTTTAAGCTTTTGGTTGAAGTGATTGCAACTGGTTTCATTGATGTTATGGCTCCATATTGCAGCAAAAGCAGTTTATTTGTTTTTGTTTCATTCTGTTGTAGCATGCCTGGAAAAGTACTTCAAGGCACACCCCAGCTCGGCTGCGCCACCTCAAGGAAACTGCCTTGCTGCCATCTGCAAGCTCCTAAGAAGTTACTTTATGAAACTAGCCCGCAGGGCGTATGTGTTAGGCATCACAGCACGGATAACAAATAAACACAAGTCTTTCGTGCAACGTACATTCATTGATTCCGTGCTGCATCAACATATGCGGCTTGGCCGAGACTTGGCCGACACTTGGCCACGTGAAGACACAGACAAGCTTGTTAAGATCAATGGTAGAAGGTAGTCTATAATCATGCTGCGAAGTGCAATGTCTATTTTTTCAATTAATTCAGAGTTCGGCCTTGACTCGGGTGTCCAACATCATCTACCTGTCTGCCCGTCCCTCAGCGTACACCCACCGTCCACCCATCATCTGTCCATTACTCCCACTATCTGCCCATCGTCCACCATCCACCCGTCATCTGTCCATTACTCCCACCATCCACCATTCGTCCACCATCCACCCATCGTCTGTCCATCACCCACCGTCCGTCCACCACCCACCGTCTGTCCACCATTACCCAGTACCATAATCCACCAAGATGGTGGGTGGTGGGTGCCATCATGCCCACCATTGGGCAAATTTTCAATAGGGAAGGAAGGGAGGGTATGTATGGAGGGCATTAGGTCGCGACATCGTAGGTCGTGGGAAAACCCGCAGCTGTGGCAACAATCCGCATAGCAGGGCGGGAAGAATTTACATAGAGAATAGAGATACCCGATTTGGGAAAGTTTGGTCTGTAGATGGCGTAATGCAACTGCCTCCTGGCACGAGAAAGATGGCGTCGGCGCGCTGTGAGTGCGACGGACGTTCCTATAATGACAAAGAATGTCTTTGTAAGTGACAAGAGGGTCGCCCTACCCTCAACTGGTCGCCTCGCCAGGCTGGGCCGCCTGGAGGGAAATTCCGCGGGCGACAGCGTTTGCGCGTGTTAACATTGGGGATCTGCAGTGCGCTGTAGACGGAAGCTGCCACATTTTCAGGGTTGTTGGTTTCTACGCCCCCTTAGGCGTTCCTGTACTCGAATCCTTCTAATATCGTCTCAAGTGAAAGATACAATTATTGAGATACTCGCATTAAATGCAGGAGGTTACGCTAACACTTCAATTATTTGTCTGGTGAAGGAACTCGCGACATATGCGTTCGTCTACCATGGTGTGTATTTTGGCTACATTGCGTTTCACGCGCTCAAGAAGCGGTCTCGGGAGCGTAGTATAACTAACGCGAGGTTATTCTATCAGCTCCGCTAGGTCCCGCAAAGATCCCAGCTGCCCACAATCGTTCAATGAATTGAATTAGGTTTCATCAGTCGTAATGAGTCAATTAGCCCGTATCTTAACGCAATGTATATATCGATCCCCCTTGTAATCATCTAAGTTTCTAAGCATACACCATTTCAATCTGGACTACAACTACTCCGATAACAAATTTTAAAAACGCGTTAAAAATCTAACGAATGTATTCGAAATTCTTGTCATCAGGTTAATGCGGCGGTCAGGTCTACTTGTACAATCATACAGTAAAAACGGTATTTATTCGATATGTTACCTAGCATTCTCATTAATATTTATTTATTTATTTGTTCTTTATCAATCAACCTTGATCTAGTTGCCTACAAAATTTTAAACTAAAAATCCTTGGTCAATCCCTCCGAGTGGGTATGGGTCGTACTGTTAAAGTCACAAACAAAACAAAACAAAAAATTGGGGGACTGTTAAGCTTTTGAACGCGATAGCGATATTCTGTCCGTAGTGCGTACTTCAACCTCTTAGTGCATACTTGCTATGCACCCACTACGTGGTGTGAAGGGAGTACGCGAAGTAACGTGTGTGCCTTTTGTAATGGCTGGCCGACTTTAAACCAAGCGTTCGTTATGAGATTCTTGTGTTATGACGCCCGATGGGAATGTACGCTTGTACCACGCAATATTACATGTTGTATTGTGACGTATTTACACAGGACGCGTGTGTTTGTGAAGCACGAGTTAAGTTCACTGCATTTCCAGGCAGAGGAGGTTATTTTCAATGTATTTCCAAGCACACGCGTGGCTGTCTACTAAAAAGAAATCAGAGCAGTGCAGTTCATGAACAGTGGATACCAGTCGGGCTGCAACTGTAGTTTTTGATAAAAGTCGTTTAGCTGTATAGCCATTTCTATGAAATGCAACCGTGATGATACAATTGGTTCCACGTGCCTGTCTAACGTGCGAGTTTTCCCTGAACTGTACATTCCCATTAGTAAGAACATGTCAACAGGCATAGAATTGCTTTTTGGTGGAACGAGTTAAGGTGTGCTATAAGAATTTAAATTAATTTGTGTTTTAAAAGCCCTTTGCAGGACGTCCCAAAAGAAGATGGCGTTTTTACAGCTGACGAAACAATGCTCAATAGTTTCTGGAACCTCGCAGAGGCGACAATTAATTGAAGATACAAATATGTCTTTGCTGCTTAACCAGGTTTTGACAGGTAGCGTTAGATTGCAATCTGAAACTTTGCTATTCGAAACTTCGTTCTGTGCAAAGCGTGATGAACGCTTGTAGAGGCGGCCTTCAGTTTATTGTTCGCTGGGATGTATATTACGCACATCTGTAATAAATACAATGAAAGCAAATGAAGACGCGTGGCTGTGTGGTAGAACAGCTGCTTGCCACGCAGACGGCCTGGGTTCGATCCTCACTTGAACCCGGAAATTTATTATTATTTGTTTTATTTGCACCTTTCTCAATTTTTCGGTCACGGACAACATGATTTTTCGCTCACAACCAACGACGCCGACGCCGGATTTTCTGCGAAACCAGCTCTTTAACGTTTCTCACCACCATGTCGAACAAGCCCTACGAAGACACCAGCATTCTGTTCATCCCTCAGCTTCGACAAGCAACCACAGCCCATCGTCACGGATTGAGCTGCGAGCAAGGCTCGCAACGGGATAAGGAACACTACCGGGGTGAGGTCCGTCGAACGGAAGTAGTTATCGAAGCATCTGTGGCAACTCGAGTCAGCACGTTCCGAGAGATGCGTCAGATAGATGGATTGGACGAGTTTTAGATATTACCACGGCGACGTTCTACGCCGCCGCCACCGTCGGGAGAGTAGCCGGCGCGGCCGATGGGGGTAAGGTCGCCGGCCAGTCTCTGCCTCTGCGAACTACTCCTCGTCCTCTTCCTCTACTTCTTGCTCGGCTCATACCCGTTGCATTATGTCAACAGCTTGCATACTCAGTATGCTTTGCTTGGTATACTATTTGATAGATAAAATGAATCGTACCTTTTTTTTTTTTCATTCTCGTTACTGAACATTCGAAACCGCGAATACCGAGGGGACCTTGGCGCTCATAATGGTGTTACTGCCTTGCGTAGCACTGCTGCTGCATCATTGTTACAAATTGCTGAGGCAGTGTGGCTGCAGCAGAAACGTTAGCGTTTCTGCGGCTGTAACTTCTGTAACTTGATACTGAAGCATTTTCTGTGCTATGCCACTGCACGTTGACGTGAAACTATAGGGCAAGATATCGAGCGGTAAGGTGCGCTGTAGTAAGGAAGGCAACATCGTCATAATACCGTTTGTAACCAAGTTCCCATCGTGCTGTTTTTCAACATGTGTGTCAGTCACTGCGCCAAATAATACAACATGAGGCATTCGCATGATTTACGACAGCCGCATTTTGTGAATTTACTGCGCGTTTACTGAAGAAAGAAAAGGGATAGGCCATATATGTAGCCATAGCTCATTGGTTCAGTATAAAGACCGATTTTGTCATTTTTTACAACAGAGATATAATGCTCCAGGTTGGCCAAGTGTCATAGATGGTCGGCAGAGTTGGCGGAGTGTCGTAGATGAAAAAACTACCATCATCGTGAACCGGCACATGCTCTTTTCATCCTCTTCTTCATCGTCGTCCTCTTCTTCCTCTTCTGCTTCGTTCCCAAAAGGCGCGCCGATTTCTCAGTCGTGGCCTGCAATAACCCGGATTTGTGAGAGAACGAGTAGGGGAGAAAGAAAGAAAGAAAGAAAGAAAGAAAGAAAGAAAGAAAGAAAGAAAGAAAGAAAGAAAGAAAGAAAGAAAGAAAGAAAGAAAGAAAGAAAGAAAGAAAGAAATTCGTAGTTGAAACAATCCTTGGTTGAAACAATTCTTAACGAGGAGAGATGCGAACCCGCGTGCGTGGCCCGAAGGCGAGCGTTTATCCACTCCGCTATCCAGGTAGTAGTAGTAGTGGTTTAATAAGGAAATGACGCTTATTTCTGCAGCCCAATAGGGAGCACGGCGCAGCGTCAGGGGAAGGGGGAAGTGGGAAATAAAGAAGATAGTAGGGGAAAAAAACAGACAGGGTCTCGTCCATTCATGGGGGGAGGCCGATGGTGAAGGGAGGCCGGCAAGTACTGGGAGCTCAGCGGAAGGTGGTGATCCCGGTCTCCTCCACAAACTCCAAGAAGTTTTGGAGAGCCCGGAACAACAGCGGACCATAGCTTAGCCTTGTATAGTATAGTTTAGAAGTACGATAGGGAATTGAGGGCGATGATGAAAGGAGAACGAGTACAGAGAGAGAGAGCAAGAAAGAAAGGCAGAAAGAGACATCAAGAAAGAGAGAGTGAAGTAGTGAGAAAGAGAGGGAAGAAAGACAAAAAACCAATCCAGGACCAGCTAGGTGCCCAACAGCGCTGCTGTGACCCGGCCTTGCACAGCTCAAGCGTAGTACTTCGGGCACAGAATAATATGCAGGGATTACATTGTACCGTTTATGTGGAAGCATTCTCATATCATTATGTCATGTTCAAATTATTAATAATGACGGAGACACAACTTCGACTTACCAAATCTACTTACCATTATGAGGCACGCCACAGCGGGGGACATTGGATTAGTTTTGATCAGCTGGAGTTCCTTAATGTGCTTAAATCTAAGCACGCGGGTGTCCTTTGCATTTCGCCCACATTAAAATGCGACCGCTGCGGCACTTTCCTATCGTACCCTTTGCAATTCTCTACCACACAAGACTATGCTACAACCTATCCCTCTTCCTTTCCCTCCTCACCCTCAACTCCCATTCTATACCATGCTCTATATAGTATGCTATGCTCTGTTTGTTCTTTCCCCTCCTCTTGTACGTCCTCGCCACACTCGTATCATCCCTCCGTAGTTCCCATTACCACCCCCTTGCTATACTACACTGTAAACAGCTATGCTAAGCTTTCTTTCCTTCTGTTCATTTCTATCTCTTATTTTGTCTCTCTTTCTTTATATTTCTGTTTCTGTCATTATTTCTCTTTTCTCTGTGTTTCTTTTTCTCTCCATCTCATCCCTTTCTCTATATTTTGTTCTAGTGCTCTCGCCCATATCAACGCAATCACGTTTCCATGAATGCTTACACTGGTAGCATGCCTGGATAGGCGAGTGGTTACGACGCTCACCGTCGGATCTTGGGTGCCCAGTTCCGAATCCCGCATCGCCAAGGACATTTATTTTCTTGTATTTATTTCATCTCCTCCTCTCTACTTATCTTCTTCGCTCCTATTACTTTCCTTCCTCAACGCATCTCGGAGCCACGCAGGATGTCATAAATGTTAGAGGCCCTTCATGAATATGATAGTTTTCTGTCGGCGCTACGCGGTGCAAAAAGAAGCAAAAACTGCAAGCCTGCGGGGCAAACTCAGCACAGATAGAGCTTAAGCTTAGGGAGCGTGATCTTCTCAACAGCAGCTGAAAATTTCTAGATACATGGACAAAAAAAACACAGCGTCCGTGTTTTCGTGCATATTTGTACCTGTGTCCTTGTCCTGCTGCGCTGGTGCTCTCAAGATCATGTAGAACCAACTGAAGGAACGGACTTCTTAGAACCCGCTGTAAACTCTCCAAGGGAAGCAAGAACCGGCGTGGAAGCAAAAATGCAGAGTGTACGTTAGCCACAATTCATCATTTCGGGAAGTAGCGAAGTCCCCTCTACACGTCTGTAAGGCAATATCTGCATCTACGCAGCTGAGCAATTTGCTAATGCTGTGGCTCATGATGATGACGAGTTATGGCCGAGCCCTTTGTAATGGGCGGGGGGCTTTAAACCACCCTATAGTTACGCAATCCACATCGTCTGACCGTGCATTCTGTAGTTGCTAGCATGACTCCATATCCCAAATGATGCATCGAAGAATCTATTTTTGAGGCGGTTAAAAGCACTGGCCCTGCGATTCTGTTGTTGGGAAATAAACGGAAAAAAAAATCACGCCATATCCACGAAGTGAATGATGATGAGTGGGCGAAGCTCGATCGTTTTCATCCATAGCAGAAAGAGAATTTGTGGTCTGGAACGCGCTTATGCTTCATGGTCATCAGCGTCATCGTCATCGTTATCACGTGTAGTGTGTACAATCCATTATACTGGAACACGCTTATACTTCATCGTTATCACGTGTAGTGGGTACATTCCACTATACTGCGTCATCATCATCTTTATCACGTGTGGTGGGTACATTCCACTATACTGGAACGCGCTTATACTTCATCGTTATCACGTGTAGTGGGTACATTCATTCCACTATACTGGAACGCGCTTATACTTCATCGTTATCACGTGTAGTGGGTACATTCCACTATACTGCATCATCGTCATCTTTATCACGTGGAGTGGGTACATTCCACTACACGTGGCTACCTACGTACCTACCTACTACTACTACGACTACAGAGGAGGGACAGACCCACACCCTAAGGAGCTTCGCCCCTAAAACAACTGACGTACCTCTCTGGGTGAACATTTAACTGCTGGAGAAATTGAGGAGGTTTGATTCGGGCATGACAGTTTTTTTTATTTGTACGAAATAGCTGCGACAGATACAGGTGGTGGCAACGGACGGCATCATCGTGGAATTTCGGTGTTCTTGCGAGCTCAAGAGCTAACGCCGTAAAATTCACATGACATCACCTTGCTGTATATCACCTGCTCAAAAGACCAGCTGCATTATGCATGTGAAAATCTTAAACGCAAGCTTGCTAACAACTTTTCTGGACCAGTATTTACTAATCCGTCTTATGCTATTCGACTGTTCGTTGACGAAATATGAGCCAGTCATAATTCTAGCTACATAGGCAGCGAAGCCAGCTAGACAACCACAAGGGGCCCCTAACAATGACATGCTCGAACCCTGTTTATGAAACGGCGCAGATTCAGAAGGCTAACAAAGTTTTACAGCGAAAGCTGTTATGAGATCACAACAAGGGTGCTGTAGTTGTCCGCCTCCGCCACCGCCGGTGTCCGTAACTGTTATCGAACGAAGTAAGAAAAAATACCCTGGATGAAACAGGGTTCGAACCTGGGCGCTCTCCGGGGCAGTCCAGTATTCTACCACAGAGCCATGCCGGTGCTGGAAACTACTTCGCAAAAAGACCCTATACAAGCGTTATGTCGGGCTAAAATCGCGTAAGCATAAGTAAATTAGCGTGGTAGAAGAGTAAAATAAAAACCAGGCGTCACACTGTGCAAATTGTGCTACCAGGCATCACACAATACGAATACCGTAAAAAGTGGGTCATTGAATGATTCCAACCCATTACAGAGAGTTCAGCTATTATTCTTCATCGTCATTGGCCACCGCGTCAATTAATTGCATAGTGGGTACCTTGCAAGCGCATTGTATTAGTAGCACGAAGAGAGTTTCCAACGGGTTCAAGAAATGCCGCTCTTCCAGCTTTCTCTGTGACTGTGCTGCGCTTTCTACGCAGGCCTGGCAATTTTTTTTCGAACTGTCTCTGAAGTACGTCTACATTTGTGCAATACCTGTTGAAGTAAACGCACCAAATATCTTCTACGCCAGAAAAACAAGTTTCGATGGAAGAACTGGGATTTATTTTTGTATAACTAAGCAACAAGTGCGTCGCGTACAGTCACCCTACCTACGAGTCACCGCAAGCTTGCTTGTGCATGGGTGGTCAGGTCGCTTACGGTCCGATACACAGTCTCATCGTACGTGCGCGTGTGGAGGCACGATAATGCGGGGCGGCGCGTGTCTTAGTCACCACCGACCGCCCCCCGAGCCGCAACACGTGTCGCTACGTGCCATAAACAGAGCCGCCCAGCGAAATGCTGATGGATGATGATCAGGGGATCAACGGGCCCCCCTACTCAGCACACGGAGGTGGTGCTTCCTTTACAGTTTAGAACGAGACCCCGGCGTTAATTTGCTCCCCCGCCTTCTCCCATGCGCACTTTCTCCCCCTGGGCATCTCGCCTGCTCTATGCGCCGGTCTTATTCCTCCAAAATCCTGCTTTGAAATGTCCTGCGTGTCCGCGACCGTGTACTGTTCATTCATTCACGCCCAGTGTGATTCAACTGTACGCCGCACCTCGCGATATACCGACTATGCAACGATCCGCCCAATAGAACGACACTCAAGTCTGCAGTACTTGTGCATGACGGAAGCGAAGTACCGTGTCTTGGCGTCTAATGCTGCGTTCCCAAAGCTAAACATGACCGTACACGGTAACCTTACTTTCTACTGGCGCTATGTACTGCCTCCCGTCTTGGGAGACTGGCAATTAAGAGGAGTGTTCAGCTCTTTTATATATTTCTTCATTCATTTTCCGCAATGTGCTTCTAACTCGACAACACCGCATTGTTACCGTCTGTATTTCTCATAGTTTACTAAATGTGCACAATAGATGATCCGTGTCGTACACTATATTTACTTCATTTTTTCTCTATATTGATAGCGTGTTTCTGAGAGCAACATCTGGTTGTTCGCCATTGCGAAACGAGGCATTTCAAATGCAAATAAAGAATAATTTTACCTACAGGGGCATAAGCCCGATATTTAATACCTAAATAATATTAACCAATAACATAACTTATTGATTTCATTTGCATGCATAGATACACAAGGACACAGAGAAAAGAGGGAGAGAGCAAGGTGGCAACTGCCACCCGGAGGGGCACGACGCCTGCTTACTCTTTCGGGTGGAGGGAAGAGATAGATGAAAGAAAGATAGGAGGAGAGAACGAGGAAAGGGCAGTAAAGAAAAAAATTGACGAAGACTTGGGCAAGCATAACTAAACACGAAAAAAAAGAGACTAGAAACGGGTGGCAAGGTCCGTTTGGTCCATAAAAGTCAGTAGAGCTTGATGGGCCTGGTCGCGTCGAGAAACACAACCTCTCTGAAATAGGTAATCCTCTGTGGTGGCGCACTTAAATCCCAGGAAGTTATATTCCTTACACAGCAAAGCCCGCTGCGTAGCAAATGCGGCACACTGCACTATAAGATCATCAAGTGTTTCACAGGAGCCACAAGTTGAGCACAACGGACGTTCAATGTATCATCGACCGGTTCCTGGGCTGGTTTAAGCTGTCAATCATGTGTGGCGCATACCCGCATGCCAAAGACCATGGAATGCGGGTACGGGCCACATATGACCGGTGATGAAAGTTCACGACGTACGCGACAGGCATGACATGTTATGCATGCCTGACATGCCACCCTTGTTAGTCATGCACTCGTTTTTTCCTACGCCAATTTGGGCATGTACATACCATGTAAGTAAGTTGGCGGCCATGCGAGCACCAAGACAAAGGCGGCTAGATAGATAGATAGATAGATAGATAGATAGATAGATAGATAGATAGATAGATAGATAGATAGATAGATAGATAGATAGAGATAGATAGATAGATAGATAGATAGATAGATAGATAGATAGATAGATAGATAGATAGATAGAGATAGATAGATAGATAGATAGATAGATAGATAGATAGATAGATAGATAGATAGATAGATAGATAGATAGATAGATAGATAGATAGATAGATAGATAGATAGATAGATAGATAGATAGATAGATACGTTAAGGGTGTCCTTGGTTGGCCGAGAAATGATTTCGCTTTTAAAGCGATACTCTACTCCAATGTGGTTATTACAATACTCAAAAGTCATACGTAAAAAAAATTAAAAGGACTCGAAACACTGCTTTCACAAACCGTAGACAATATTATATGAGGAAATACAGGCAACTAAACACGCGGCTATTACTTCCGCAGAAACTTACGAAACGTAAAATGGTAGTTTCATTGACATTAATACATATATATTAAAAACAATCAGTTACAAAAGCGGTGCTCATATTTGCCCAAAAGTACATATTAAAAGGTTAGCAATGAATGTACCCGCATATAAACATAAGCACTACTAGCGTGTTAGAACTTGTGTTGCAATTCTTATAAGTGAAACGCCCAGCTCCTGCTTCCCTGTCAAGATGATCTGTGTGTCCTGTCTCAAATGTCCGCATCGCTGATCACTCAGGTGCCCAACCCGAGGAGTGCTGGGCGTAGGCGCCGCAGGGAGCATACTGTCAACGACAAGGCTGCTGCCCGTAGTGCCAAGCTCGTGTGCCGTGTAAACACCTTGTGTGGAGATGCGCAAAAGCAAATGTGACAGCATATGCGGGCGCGGGCTTCCGCAGTGGAGCGCACGATAATTGAAATTAAAGGGTGATGGCGGGCTCGAGCAAGAGGGGCACGCCGCGCGCACTGTGTTCCACACAAACACGTCATCCACTGTTCTTCAAGAGCGGGTTTATGGATGTCGGAAGCACTCAGGTTGAAGTAACGAGTATGAGGCGCGACGGGACCTTAGTGGTTCTTCTGCAGCAAGGTTTCACGTTAGGAAGTACAACGCCAGTGTTGCTTTTCCTTTTCTTGCAGTGTGTTCCGGTCATGCGTGCACCTTTAGGTTGCATGCATGGTTAAATATGCGTGCATCTGATACCACCTGAGCGTTTAGTGCAGGGCTGAAAAATAACAACTCATAAATTGTGGCGCTAAAGAGAAAGATGACTAAATATAATAGAAAGCAGAAATGTTCGCAGGTCAACCAGAATCAAGAAAGTCAAAATGTCAAAGCACTAAAATAGCGAAGTGTGTGCGTGTGTATGTGTTTGTGCATGCGTGCGTGTATCTGTGTATGTGTGCGTGCGCGCGTGTGAATATGTGCGTGCGTGTGTGCATGTGGGTGCGTGTCTGCCGGCGTATGTGGGTGTGCGTCTGTGTGTGTGTGAATGCATGCATGAATCTGTGTCTGTGTGAATGCATGCATGAATCTGTGTCTGTGTACATGTGTGTGTGTGTGTGTGTGTGTGTGTGCGTATAGGTGTCTGTGTGTGCATGTGTATGTACATGCACGTGTGTATGTGTGTGTGTTTGCGTGCCAGCCTGTGTATGTGCGTGTGTACATGCGTGAATTTGTTTTATATGGATGTGTGCGGCCCTGCCTACCAACGTGTGTGTGTGTGTGTGTGTGTGTGTGTGTGTGTGTGTGTGTGTGTGTGTGTGTGTGTGTGTGTGTGTGTGTGTGTGTGTGTGTGTGTGTTTGTGTGTGTGTGTGTTTGTGTGTGTGCTATAATGGAAATCTTTTCGTATTATACCTACAAAAGAACACTTCCAGGTCTGCAAAACGTGCCGCAGACTCGCAGCGTAAGCTAGCGCAGCGGTCTTCAGACAGGCCGTTGTAAACTATCATAGGGCGCCTACTGCAAATATGCGAGGTACCCACTACGTGATAGATCTTATGTAGTGGCCGGATGTTTAGGCATTAAAAACCCATGGTGTGCTGGTATGCTGCTTCGGGCGCCAAAAACAGCCAGGAAAAACAAAGGCCTAGGCCACCACCGTCGTAAATATAATCACAATAAATTTTTACATAAATGCTAATAATTTCTAATAAAGACGTGCGTGACCTGCATCTGCCAAATGAATTAATTAATTAATTATTAATGATATAATCGTTCACTTCGAAGTCTGCTGTGAGCGTGCCAGCTCGGAGTTACTCTAAATGCAAAGATCCTCTATTCCAAGAAGCCTCTGGCCGCAACCATATCCGAGTCTCTGGTGATGAGCCGTCGTTGCTCACCAAAAATATTATTGTTTATGATGTCAGAATCGGGCCGACAGTAGGCAATAGCCGCGCAATTGGCGTATTTCGCTTACGATTCGCAGAATACCGTCTCTCATTTTATTATCTAGAATGATGACTCAAGTGTCCATTGTCGAATGTCCGCACACCTCTTTGTATTTCTTTTCGGCATGATTGAGAAGAGCATAGCAGGAGCAGGCAGCCCACGGAGCAAGAATTCGTTAGTAGGCGAAACATCGTTTGGTCTGGCGCCCTAATAGAGCCACGTAACCGGGCACAGCACTGACGCACCCTCTATCGAGAGGGTCCCCCTAGCGGAGAAGAAAAAACGTACGCTTCTGGCTCTCGGATAAATCTCGTCGGCTCAAGGCCTTTCGGTTCCGATTCCCTAGTTGCGCTTCACGCGCGAAAGGGTGTGTACCTTGCACCTCCTCAACTGCTCTACATTCAGTAAATTAACGAAAAAAAAAAGCAGTCCCATAGAGGGAAATTACCTCATTGAAATATTTTGTGGAACGGGAGGACTATAATTTTTGTATAACGTGAACTCGATAGTTTAGATATGATTGCTTTAAAAAAATGATTGGGACTTCTACATGCCATCATTTCATAATTAGTTTGTTCTTATTAGTGTTCTTCCTTGACAGCTTTCATGAATGGCCACTGTTGGGAAGCACTTCTTCTTGCGATAGTATCACTTCAGGTGTTTGATTATCCTTTAGGACGCTGCAAAATGACGATATGAATTGAATGCTCTTTGCTTATTTCTGCATCCTGTGGGTCAGTTTTCAAGCTCGCCATAATACTGCCATCTCTCTATGTCACTCTCCGATAAGTACTTCTCGAAAACGTGGTCAGTAGTCGTGAGCTCTCGATATCTTCTTGGTATCACGCCACCGCATGCACTTCGAACTTCACCGGGTCAATCGGAACTTTGCAGGTAATTACCTTCTCCTTGCAGTGTGTTGCCGGAGCTCATCTCCGGAAGCCATGGTCGATGCGTGAAAAGCGCGCGCAGAGAGCGATAAGCCGGTGCCACCGGCGCAACGCGGAAGCCTGCGAGAGCGCTAAAGGTAGACCGAAAATCTGCCGATTGCAAAAGCTTGCTCTCCCAAGGATAGCGCCGTCGCACTTCTGACTGCTTCTAGCGCTTCTTTTCCGGAAGTTGGTCGAGCAAGAGGACTAGCTTGAACCCCATAGAGTTGCGAACGCCACCATTTCTGCCCGGTAACGTGAATAACTGCTCTGCTTCACTGATCATTTGTGTTTAGAGTAGAACATTTTCCTCATGCCTTTCGTTGGACGTTTTGTTTGTTTTTTCCCGATATGCGACACAAAAGTTCGTTGCGTAATCTATAATTACCTGCTATATGCACTTTCACTAATGTTCTTACTCTTTATATGGATTCCGCTTTGAAAGTGACGATTTTGATGGGCGCCTAAACAATGTTGACGTTGAAGTTGTGTGCCAAGTCGCCTATAACTAAAACATCGCAATACTTGTAGCAGGCAGTCTTCGATTACACTGAGGTACAGGACCGGAGCGCGAACTAAGACACACATACAGAAAGAGGACGGCAAGAAACAGAAATGTCGATAGCTGTGACAACCTTAAGAAGTTAAGGCTTTCAATTGTTCTTAAAGGCTTGAAACACTGCCTTTCTCGTAAATGCCGCGAGAAACAGCAGAATGTCAATTTTAATCCTGTCTATTAGCGGGCAGACTATCCACTACAGATAAGCAGAACGAACTGTTTTGGCAGTTTACAACTCAAATATTTTTTTTAATTATGCATTCACTAAAGCTCTGACGCAAGAGACCATGGTATTCACCATACGC
>JALIZH010026520.1:0-25223 GCA_030522465.1 Rhipicephalus appendiculatus
TATTTGCCCTTGCAACGGTTCTGCCTATTATAGAATAGAAGTGCGAGTATTCTGATGAGGCATTGCTTGTTAGGTTACTACGTTGTGAATCTCCAAAAGGTTCACTTGCTTTAAACATCAGCAGAAGCTGCCACTATCCCACCAGGTGCACTGCCAAGTCACTGCTTCGGCATGTGCCGGAAGATGGCGGACGTGGTGGCGCTTGGTTCCTGGTAATCTCTTATAGCCTACGCGATTCGCCGTCGGTAGGGATTGCCTCCCAGGTTGAAACGATCAGAAAATTCGGTCAGGGATAGAGTCCACCCGTGGTTGCTATGGGTCGGGAAGGGCAGTGATTTGCCAGTGTATGTTTGATTCTTCGCCCGAAGGATGTAGAGAAAGTATAAGGGATTATACAATCACCGGAACCTCTTTCATGAGGTACAAGGTGCGTATTCCCGAAGCGTTATTACGCTGTAATTGTCCATTAGAGAAAACCCAGCCAAGCCTGATTCTGGGGACATCACTATAGCTAGGAGCACTTTGGAACATGGATTGCCCTCAGTTCCTTACGGAAGGATATAGGTTTAGGACCATAACTCTCCGCAGCATAATCGGAAGCTTGATACTAGAGATCTGGAAGCGATAGCAAGTTTCCTTCACTGTAAATTTCAGTTGTATGTTATGTTCAAAAGAGTTTACGGGCCTGCATGGAAGGGGACGTGGGTGAGTTTCGAAGCAATTTCACTTCAAGAAAAGTTATCAGTATATAGATGTGACTGATTCAGTTGTACCTCCCAGATTCTCATACGGATGCGTGCACCCTACACCCATGAATAGGAAGAGGTAACGCATGCTATAGGCATAAAATATTTGGCTGGTATTTCGCTCCCCACTGCGGATGACATGTTGAATATTAAGATTAACTTTCTGACGTGAAAATGTATGAGATACCAGGTGCAACAATAGGTTTTTGTTAATTACGGCCATGTATTCACGGCCTTGATTTTTACCGTTTAATTCTGTCGTTTCCGTTGACGATGTCCACGTTTGAGTATTTGTCGATACTGGAGCCGCGGAATGTCTAATGAGTCATGTTGGTTCTTTCTCAGCCATTTCTTTGCAATTAGGATCCGTCAAATGGTAGCCCTTCTCTGTTCTTCTCGGCGTCTCTCGCCTCATAGTGTTTCCACTTGGTATTGTCACGCATGGAAAACGCTCATGTTTTCAAGTTATCTTTGGGGACGTTTCGTAGAGCACAGAACCGATTTCAATTACAACAGTAACGTAAGGTAGAAAGATAGGCAGGTTGGAATCGGTGCATAATTAAAATGCCAGCGCGAGAAAAAAATCACAGCATATCCACGGAGTGAATGATGATGTGTGGGAGAAGTTCCGGAGGTTCATCGGTAAACCGTGAATCTTCCGTGAAATTCGCCCAGTACACCATCAAAGATGTGACAAACACTGTGTGTATATATACAAGAAATTTATACTTTATTTGTGAGCGGTGGATTTTCCGTTTCGTTTTCGTTTCTTCGTTGGTCGTGGTCACCGTTTACATAAGCCGTGGCTTCCATTCCCCCTTCATTATAACGGCTTTATGGTCGGTGAAATGGAGGGAGAGCGGTTTCAGGATGGGTCGTAGTAGAAAGTTTGCAAAGACGCGATCGATGCAGGTTCCTCGGATGGTGGTTGGTTGCTGTGGTCAAACGATATGCATGTGAGACCATATCGCGATGCCATGTGTTGTATCACATCGCGATCGTCATCGTCATCAGCGTCATCATCGTCATCAGCGTCATCGTTATGACGCATAGTGGGTACATTCCATGTGCTGTGCCGTGATGGCAGCGTCATCGTCATCGCACAGGGGTGGCTACTACTACTACGACGACGAAAACGACGCACGACGCCGGACTAGCCTACGCCCTAAGGAGCTTCGCCCCTAAAATGATCGCGCAGAGAAAGGACCCTTGAATAAAAACTGAAGTTGATTGAACAAAATCTAACAGTGACACAAACTTACAGCGTCCTAGCGTAGGATAATATGTAACGTATAAACGTTTCCTGAGCGTCTACACCTTGCGTAACACACGTGCGGAAGGTTGCGATACATTATGATCGCTAGTAATTTTCATAAAGAGCCTTCAATATGTTTCTTTGGCTACCTTGAATATCTATTTCTGCCCAATTATAGCCAATTTTCTGAATATTTGCAGGTAAAAAAACTTCCCCATCTCCCGCTAAGGGAACCGATGTGTGGATGCGAAGCAGCGGGGAGATGGTTAGCTTGAGCGGGAGAAACGTCGCCGCACCCGTTTCGCGGCAGCGGCCCGGGCGCTCATTGCGGCGCTGCACAGGAAAGAGAATGCGGCGCACGCGCTTTGTCATTTTCATACCGCGGAACTACCGTGGCGTCCCCAGCGGAGTATGCAGCCGTCGCACCACCTGTCGTGCGCGCCGCTCCGTAGAGGATTCCTAGAGGAGAAGACGGGGGGGGGATCGTAGGAGAGGAGAGAGAGGGAGAGGGGACGCGGTCGCCGGTCCGTAGAGTAGAGGATTCCTAGAGGAGAGGACGGGGGGGGGAGTGTAGGAGAGAAGAGAGAGGGGGGTGCGAAACGCGTGAAGGAGGGACAGGACAAAGCCCCCCGCAAGCACGCTCAAGGAATGGCGTCAACGGGACGCGGGCGCCACTCCGTAGAGTAGAGGATTCCTAGAGGAGAGAAAGGTGGGGAGCGTTGGAGAGGATAGAGAGGGGGGTGTGGGACACGGGAATGAAGGATGGACGAAGTCCCCGCAAGCACATGCAAGCAAGATCAAGGAATGGAGTCAACAGGACGCGGGCGCCGCTCCGTAGAGTAGAGGATTCCTAGAAGAGAGAAAGGGCGGGAGCTTAGGAGAGGGGCTGTGGGACGCGGCACGGGCAAAGCCCCCGCAAACACATGCGAGCAAGATCAAGGAATGGAGTCAATGTGGGCGACAGACACCACCGGTAGAGCGCGTTATCCTTTGCTTGCACCCACCACCTGCCTAGCCATTGCTAAGCAGCCACTCTGTGCTCTCTGCCATGATTCTCATGACTGTGATGGTGGTTGACGGCCTTATTACTACAGTGTCTGGTTCGCATAGTGGCTGCTTTCCTACTTCATGAAAGTGACCGGACGCGGGACACGGGACGCGGGAGGGACGCGGGACGGACATAGCCCCGAGCATAAGATGCTTCGCATCTAATAACAAGCAAGCCTTACGACTACCATTTGTTTTCAAGCTTTTCTGTCGCGTCAGCCGATGCGTGCTCATGTCCACAAGCCCCAGTAGGCTCCTGCGCATCGAGCTCCCCCCCCCCCCGCAACGCACGGCGCGCCATCAGAGATGGAGTGACAAAGCTAAACGCATAGTGGGAAGCGCGTGGCTAGCGGGCTGCTAACGCTTCCCGCTATCTACTCCGATGTCAGTTTCAAATATACTGATAGCCCAGCGCGTGTTCTCGTTTGAACTTTAAAAAAGAAACAAACAGGCTAATGTATGGTATTTATTGGCACCCGACAAAGAGAAAGAGCTCTTCCAATCTATTTCAGTCTACGGCGTCAAGGATAAACTTCCTAAATGTTTGAGGCTGTGACTTGTTGGCTGCATTGTTCCAAAATAACTCTGCCTCTGTCCATGTATTCTACATAAAGTATATTGTCCCGTGGTCGTGGCGGTGCAGAAGGGCTCCAGAACTCAGTAATATTAAAATCATTCGATGCTTTCTATGGTCACAAAACTGCCGCCTCTGTTTCATATGGAGCCAGCGGCCTGCCGCCAGAGGCGCAGCTTTCCTTGAGAGGCGATGCGAACGCTGCTGTCGCTGGGTATTTTCTGTGGAGCAGCCTGAGTGTTTCAGCTTTATAAGCTTCCGCGACAGTCGCTTTGCTTTCACGCATTTACTGTTCGACGTCAGCATGCACAAAGGCCTGCCTCAACGTGTTTTTTCTGTTTTAAAATGAGCACCCGGGAAGGAAAAAAACCTGCTCAAAACATGGAGCTCGCGGCGGTATCAGACGAAAAAATACAAAAATTCGGGTGTTTACGAAAAAATACCACGATACGATTATTACGAACATCCTAGCGGGGGACTTCTCAATGAGTTTTGCCACCTAGGGTCCTTTTACATGTACCTATTTCTCAGCGCATTGGTGTTGTTGCATTTCGCTTCCTTGGAAACGCGGCCGCCGTGTCCTGGCAAGCTCTTTTCGTCTCAACACCACGGCACTACGATGGGTACAGTTCTTTAATATTGCTGCGAAGTTAAAACACCGTGAATTCGCAGCAAAGTGCCAGCGGTGCCACTTGAAAACAGGGGCAAAAATGCGAGCTGTTACACTCCCATTCGCCCGTCACAGATTCTCAATTTTTTTAACTGTGAGCAGTATCTAAGTCCTCCTCGCTGCATCTTAACAGATCAAAACAACGGAGAGTAGGTATTTTGCTTCCTTTAATACAAAGCTGTTGACAAGAGGTTAAGATATCTAATCTCACCGATGTTGATATTGTGAGCATGGTCGGAAATTTGAGAAAAAAAAATCTTTACAAGTCAATACAAAAAAAAAAACAGAAATACAGGTTGATTGTGCAAAAACAAAATACAAGCATGATCATACATTAATTTTCGTACACAAACCACAGACACATAGCCCCAACGCATCAGATCACGAATAAGTTCTTTAAGCAACATGAATAATGAACATCCACACATAGAACATGAAGTGGGGTGCCGGATTCCCGTTTAACGATTTGTGTTTTTTGCCACCACCTGCTCGACATGAAGTGCGCCCCTTAGCTTGCATCTGTTTGTTTGTGACTCATGTAGTCGTTCGCTTGGTGGTCGCATTGTCGATGAGCGGGACTGGGGTTGGTACTTCGTCAGATTTGAACGACCTCCTTCAAAAATCTTTTAAACGGCGTCAGCCTTCAGCGTTGGCTTGTCGCGTTTCAGGGACACGGATTCGCCGTTGATGTTAAAATCATACCAGGTGACAATGTCCGGGGCGTCGAAATGGTTCGCGCACACAAGTGCAGACTTAGACTCCATGTTTAAATCGCACTTTTCTGCGGTGGTATGGCCCGCTTCCTATTTCTCGTGCTGCTGGTTTTCTAATGGTAAAGAGAACAACGACGTCCTTTATTTCCCTTGTAGCCGGAACGGCGCCCAAGCACGCAACACGCGTTAGGCATCTTCGTCCTCAGACAACGTTTCCCCCTAACTTAAACACATCATACCCAGCAGCTTGTCCCGCACTGCGCAAGCATTTTAATGCGCGGGCGGCACATACAATCACCTCTGTGGCACAGCGGCGCCACGTCGCGGCATTTTCGAGCAGCGTAGGAAGCACGCCCATAGCGTGACGGCGAATTTTCTTGACCATGAGAAGTATTGAATGACTCTGGTACTACATTACTCTTTATCTGGCCGAACTTGTGGCCGGGAAACAGAGTTAAATTGCAAGTGAGCAATGCACGCTGTACGCACACTGATAGCGGCGAACAGAGCGTCGGCCGTCGAAAAACTGACAAGCGGTGAAGCGCGTCGGCTTTTATACAGGTATCATAAAAAATTCCAGCTTTATCGCTATCCGCGATGCGCAGCGCCTATAGGGGCGCCACTGAAAGCCGCGTAGCGGCGGCCGTCGGAACCGCAAGCGGGCCGCATAGCAGACGCCTCCTTTCACTGCAAGCAAGCATGACGGAAGTGCGCGCGTGCGATTTGCCGCTTTTGCGCGTCCCAAATAATTACTTTTGCCGGTGATAGTGTGCGCAAAGGAGCCGCACTTTATGATAGTGAACCAACGCGTGAACCAACATTTTTTAGATGTGAAGCATCTTATGGCGAAGCTTAATCCGGTGGTGGTGGTGGTGGTGTGCCGCGTGCCCTCCCTTACTGCGCATGCGCAAACCCATTAAAAAAATAAATTAAGAAACCTCCTTTCCCCCCTCTCTCTCCTCTAGGCATCCCTTCCCGCGGCAACCACACCCTCACTGCGCATGCGCCTCCCTCCTCTCTCCCCTCCTACGCTCCCCCTCTCTCATCTACGCATCCCTGCCCGCGGCGTCCACACTCCCACTGCGCATGCGCGTCCCCTCCTCTCTCTCCTCTCCTACGCTCCCCCCCTCTCTCGCCTCGCGACACGACGCCGACGCAGGCAGCGTCTGCTAGCGAGTTTCTTGGTTGAAAAAACCGACTGCTCGCGCTGCACAACCGTTCACTGGCCACTTCGTATATATGGCAATGGATTTTGACCTGCAAGGTGGTGCCGGTGGGAGATTTCTCCTGTGCGTTGTTGAACAATAAAAATTCGCAGCGTGCGCGTTAACTAAAAGCGGACTGCGGGTCTCTGTGTCCAAGTCGGTGTCTTCCGTATCTCATTGCCCATTAGCAGCCATTGCCATGTTCCAGTAGGAAGCACCGCTCCATCACTGCGTGCTTTGCGCCTCCCGTTTTCTCTCCTGTGCAACGCTGCGATGAGCGAAAGCGTCAACGCCGCTGCCAGTGTAAGCATTAGCGCCCGCTGCTTCACATCTACGCATGGTTCCCTTTAGCGGGAGATGGTGTAATTTTTCTTGACACAGTCGCTTCGTTTACGTGCCATGTGTTTATATAGTACATTTTGAGAGAGCGCTGTCGCACCAGCGCATGGATTTCACGGGTGTGGCCACGCGAAGGGTCAGCGTTGGTAAAACTTTGAAACCAGCACGATAAGCTTGTGAAAAAATATTTCGGCAGCTTGCGCTAGTGGCGCAAGGGTTTCCTATTAGCATTTTTATAACCGGCAAGGCGGCCTGCAAGGGACGCTCATCTGCATGCCTTCCAAACGCAGTCCGCGTCCAGCAGGAACGCAAGAGGTGTTCTTGTGCGCTGCAGGAAACGCGCATCGGCGTTGCTGGTACACGCAGTCCGCGTCCTGTGAAAAGACTTGACGAGACTCGCGTGCACGGACGGATATAAAAGGAGCGCATCGAGAGAGCGCTGGGGGCCTCTTGTCGCTTGCGAACTCTTGTCATGTAAAGGCGCGTCTCTACGCCTAGTTTGTTTACTATTGTAAATATGTAAATAAACGTGCCTTTTAAATGCGAATGCATTTCATAGTCGGGCTATGTCAGGCATCCGGCGTTGGCGTTGTGCGGCGTTGGCGTTGTCCGCGGAGGAGGAGGAGGAGGAGGATAGGTTGAGGAGGTGTGCGCGCCGGCAGGTGTTAGATGTGAAGCATCTTATGGGGAAGCTTAATCCGGTGGTGGTGGTGTACGGCGTGACCGCCCTTACTGCGCATGCGCAAACCCTTTAAAAAAAAATAAAGATAAAAAACCTCCTCTCTCCCTCTCTCTCCCCTAGGCATCCCTCCCCGCGGCAACCACACCCTCACTGCGCATGCGCCTCCCCTCCTCTCTCCCCCTGCTACGCTCCCCCCCCCTCTCTCCCTCTAGGCATCCCTGCCCGCGCCGTCCACACTCCCACTGCGCATGCGCGTCCCACCTCTCTTCTTCTCTCCTACGCTCCCCCCTCTCTTCTCTAGGCATCTCTGCCCGCAGCGTCCACACTCCCACTGCACATGCGCACCCCACCTCTCTCTCCCTCTCCTACGCTCCCCCCCTCTCCCTCTCTCGCCTGGCGACGCCGACACAGGCAGCGTCTGCTAGCGAGTTTCTTGGTTGAAAAAACCGACTGCTCGCGCTGCACAACCGTTCACTGGCCACCCCGTATATATGGCAATGAATCTTGACCTCCAAGGTGGTGCCGGTGGGAGATTTCTCCTGTGCGTTGTTGAACAATAAAAATTCGCAGCGTGCGCGTTAACTAAAAGCGGTCTGCGGCGGAGCTCGGCGGAGCTATATATGAAAAAAAATTAAAAAAAAAATAAATAAAAAAGTTAAAAAAAACAAGAAAAAGCAAAAAAAAGAAAGGCGCTGTGCCGTGCTCCCGACCGGGCTGCAGAAATTAGGCGCCTTTTCCTTCTTCAAACCACAACCACCATATATAAATGGAGTGAAGCGCGCGCGAAATGCATTCGCATTTCCTCACGATTCCCCTTCGGAGAGGTGGGGGCTTTTTTGTAAGCAAGAGGCCTCGAAAGAGTTCTCCTTTGCCGGAGCCTGGGTGGCAGTCTGTACCCCCTCCTCGGTCACATCAGCATGAAGTCATGTTACGAGGCATTCAAACGGAGGTTGAATCGGTTGAATGTCCTGTCAAAAGCCTTCAATGCGCACAGGTGCCATGTTTTACAGCCAATATGCGTATAGTTGAGGCGAGCGCACAGCGAACATTCTGCACCGGTGCTCGCATTCCAGTGCCATCAATAGGTAGAATGCAGCCGATTTCGTGCAGCACACGTGTGATTCCACGGCGCTTTTGTAAAGGAGCCGTCACCTGCCCCACATTCTCTGGCATTGCGCTTCGCGCCATCCGTTTTTCAAGAGAGCCTAGGCATCGCGTCTTATCAGTAATAACAACCTCATGTGCATTGTAGCGTCTACAATGCAGGCGAGGCTACCAAGTGTAACCGTAGTAGCGTTCGCTGAAGACGTAGCGACATAAATGGAGAAATAAAAACACGGTAATCGTTCTAACACTGTCGTAAAGAAAGCGCGATTGCTTACCTTCTGCGTTGGACAGCCGCAATCCACCGCCTTCGCTCTCGCTCATGAAATAGCACCGGAAACCTGTAGAAGTGCGTTCCTGGCGACTTTTTTGTATGTGTTTGAGCAGCCGACAACGCGGCAGTTATTTTTCGGCATCGCTGAAGCCTGACAGTGGCGTTAAATCACGATGAAAACACGTCAATCCGTGCACTCGGGTACACGCTCGCGGGAAAACTGCTCGCCCGCCTGTGCTTCCGAGCCGTGGCGGCAGATGGCGTCGTCGGCGCTTTGCGCATCACCTATAGCCGCCGCTTAAGCTCCAGAACTAACTCCGATGTTCCGTTGAGCACTAATCTGATCGGAACGTTCTAACATTATCTAGATAGTTCCCAGTCATTCGGACGCGCTTTGCGCAAGGCAGCTGTTACATAGCAATGGGACGGTTACAGGAAAACAGAAAGAAGGCAGTTGACGTAGCATTGCCCCCCCCCCCCCCCTCTGAAAAGTCGTCGTCCTGATGCTTTGACAAAACATGGAAGTACACTAATAAAGCAAGAAAGCACAATCAGCAATAAATGCAAGCAAGAAAGTGCAATAATAAAGCAAAAAGTACAGTCCTCAAGTTCACTAACGCGTGTAATACGGCTTGAGGCGCACGACATGGACGACTTCAGGTCGCGCACCGCGCCGTTGAGAGTTCGTAATGAAGTCTGGGACAACCTCGTAGCCTAGAGCGCCCAGACGTCGGAACACTTTGTATGGCCCGAAGTACCGCCGAAGAAGTTTTTCACAGTGTCCACGTCGCCATATTGGTGTCCAGACCCACACACTGTCGCCATTCTACATGGCGACGTCGAAGGTTGTAGCGACGGCTGTCGGTATTTTGCTGGCACTGGATGCGAAGACGGGCGAGTTGTCGGGCTTCTTCGGCACGCTGTAGGTAGGCGGTGACACCGGTGTTTTCCTCGTTGGTGACGTTTGGTAACATGGCGTCAAGCGTCGTTGCCGGGCTCTGTCCGTAGACTAACTTGTATGGCGTCATCTGCGTCGTTTCTTCTACGGCCGTGTTGTATGCGAAGGTCACGTACGGAAGGATGGCGTCCCACGTCTTGTGTTCGAAGTCGACGTACATGGCCAGCATGTCGGCGATGGTCTTATTTAGGCGCACGGTCATGCTATTGGTCTGTGGGTGGTACGCCGTCGTCCGGCGGTGGCTTGTCTGGCTGTACCTCAGGATCGCCTGAGTTAGGTCCGCCGTAAAGGCTCTGGAGCGCCATGACGTAGGACGATGTTCTCGGCGAAGAACTTTGCTACCTCGGCGGCACTGTCTTTGGGCAGGGCCCTGGTCTCGGCGTAGCGGGTGAGGTAGTCCGTAGCTAAGATGATACAGTTTTTTCCGGAATTCGACGTCGGGAATGGCCCCGGTAAGACCACGCCATTTGCTGGAACGGCCGGCGAGGTGGCTCGATGGGCTGCAGAAGTCCAGCTGGCCTAGTCGGCAGTGTCTTCAGTCGCTGTCAACCTGGGGAAGTCTTTACGTAGTGGCTGACGTCGGCAGTGAAGCGAGGCAAGTAATAATTTTCTTGTATCTTCGCGAGCATGCGGGAAAGTCCAAGGTGTCCAGCAGTCGCGTCGTCATGCAGAGCGTCCAGAACATTTGGACGTAACGCGGAGGGTACAACGAGGAGCTAGTTGGCCCGAAGTGGCCAGATGTTTTTCTTTAGGAGAACGCCGTAACGCAAGAGAACGATGCCAGTTCTTGCTTGAATACCTTTGGAACAACGGTGGCCTTGCCCTCGAGCTATTCCACAAGGCCCTTGAGTTCCGGGTCGGCTCGCTGTCATTCGGCAAAGTCATCGGCGCTTAAGGTTCCCAAGAAGTAGTCACCCTCCTCGTCGTCCTGGAGCGGTGGATTAACGGGAGCACGGGACAGGCAGTTGGCGTCGGAGTGCTGTCGTCCGGACTTGTAAATGACGGTTATGTTGAATTCCTGAAGTCGCAGACTCCGCCGTGCGAGGCGACCTGAAAGTTTCCTTCAAGTTAGCTAGCCAACACAAAGCGTGGTGGTCGCTCACAACTTTGAAAAGCCTACCGTAGAGGTAGGGGTGAAACTTGGATGCAGCCCAGATTATGGCAAGACACTCCTTCCCTGTTGTAGAATAGTTGGCTTCTGCGTTGCATAGCGACCGGCTAGCAAAACTGATCACCCTTTCGAGTCGGTGAAACCTCTGCACTAGGATGGCTCCGAGCCCTACGCTGCTTGCGTCGGTGTGGATTTCTGTGTTGCCGTGTTCATCAAAGTACGCAAGTATCGGTTGCCTCTGCAGGCCTCGTTCCAGTTCTTGAAATGGTTTGACTAGTGCTGTTTCCAACTTGAATTCCACGTCGGTTTTCGTGACGTGAGTTAGCGGCTCGGAGATCCGTGAAAATCCCTCTACGAAACGTCTGTAAAAGGCGCACAAACCAAGAAATTGGCGTACGGCCTCCTTGTCGGATGGGCGGCGGGAATGCAGCGGTGGCCGCTGTTTTCTGTGGGCCGGGGCGAACTCCAGACTTGCTAATCACGTGACCCAAGAACAAGAGCTCCTCGTACGCAAAGCCCCCCCACTTTTCTGGCTTCAGGGTGAGTCCAGAACTCTTGATTGCTTGAAGTACTGCGGCAAGTCGCCGGAGGTGTTCGTCGAAGTTTGAAGCAAACACAATGACGTCGTCCAGGTACACCAGGCAAGTCTGCCACTTCAATCCTGCCAGTACTGTATCCATAACGCGTTAGAACGTCGCAGGTGCCGATCAAGGTGCTAAGGGCATGGCCTTGAACTCGAACAAGCCGTCTAGGTGTTATAAAGGCAGTCTTTTCTCGGCCCCTCTCGTCGACCTCGATTTGCCAAGTAGCCGGTCTTGAGGTCCATCGACGAAAAGTACCTTCGCGTTGTGAAGTCGATCCTATGTTGTCGTCTGTTCGTGGGAGGGGGTACACGTGCTTTTTTGTGACTTTGCTCAGGCGGCGATAATCGACGCAGAAGCGTAGGGTTCCGTCCTTTTTCTTCACTAACACCACGGGTGACGCCCACGGGCTCTTTGAAGGCTGGGATGATGTCGTCGCGTAGCATTTCGTCGACTTGTTTCTTTATGGCCTCGCGTTATCGCGTCAAAAATCAGTACGGACTCTGACCGAGTGGCCTGGCACTTTCCTCTGTAATGATTCCGTGCTGTGCGACAGGGGTCTGTCGAACTCTTGACGACGACGAAAAGGAGTGTCTGTATTGCAGAAGCAGAGTTTTGAGCTACTCATCTTTATGCGTTGGGATGCTCGGATTGACATCGAAAGCTCGTTGAAGAGCTTGGTTGGTCGTAGTAGACTCGGCAGCATCGGTGAGGGCGAAACCACTGGTGGCTTCCTCAATTTCTTCCATAAAGGCGATCGTCGTGGATTTTTTTCACGTGCTTGTACTCGTTACTGAAATTTGTGAGCAGCACGGTTGTTCTCCCTCCCCGCAGCTCGGATATTCCTCTTGCGACAGAAATCTCGCGGTTAATCAACTGGTGCTGGTCGCCTTCAACGACGCCTTCCAGGTCTGCTGATTTCTGGGTGCCGACGGAAATGATGACGCTGGCGCGAGAAGGAATGGTGACCTGGTCTTCCAGCACATTTAAGGCGTGCTTTCTGGGCGGCGTGTGCGGCAGTAGTGCTTTTTTCGAGGATAGCGTTGTCGACTTGGATCTCAGATCAATGATCGCATCATGAAAACTTAGGAAGTACATACTAAGGATGACGTCTCTCGAGCACCGCTGTTCGACTACGAACCTTGCGGGATAAACCGGGTTATTAATGGAGACGCTCGCTGTACAGATTCCTGGCGGCGTTTCTAGGTGACCTCCAGCTGTACGGATTTCGGGGCGTTCCCAAGCAGTCCTAACTTTCTTGAACTTTGCGACGAACGGCCCCCTAATGACGGAATAGTCTGCTCCAGTGTCGATGAGAGCTGTTACACTGTGGCCGTCGATAATAACGTCGAGGTCGCTAGTTCGTCGTCTCGCGTTGCGGTTAGCTCGCGGCGTCGGATCACGGCTGCGTCGGTTTGTTCCCGAGCTTCCACGTTGCGTCGTCAGGTCTTCAGGCTGCGAAGTTTCGACGTCGGAGCCCCGTTCGTCTTGCAGCGGGTTCTTTCGATTATGTTGCGGTGTAGTTGTCGTCGGTGGCGGAGGATCTTCGGTAGTTCGTCGTACAGCAACCGCACCTCCATCGGTTGCTGCCCTTAGTTTTCCGGATATGGGCTCGCGGAATGGCCCCGAGTAGGGCCGGCATACTGGCAGCGCTGCGGTGACATATAGTGGCCTTGCGATGGCGAACGGGATGGTCGTCGGCGTGTCCACTACCATTTATGCGAAAATAAACGTCATTGTCATTGTCATCCTGCGAGGTAGTCGGGCGATATCGTGTGACCGTTCACCCCGCTTTGAATACGGCGCGTCGACGGCGAAACCACGTGGCCTTATCTGTCGGTACTGGCAGCGGTGGTAGGTGTGTCCGGCCTCACCGCAGTGATGGCCAGAGCGGACGGTGGTCAGAGGGTACCCCAGACGTCGGTTTTCCTTGGAACAAAGCGCTGGCCGGCAGGTGGGTGGTATGGCGTCGGTGGCGGTGGCGGCGGCGTCTGGCGGCGGAAATGTGGTGGTGCGGCCTCTTGATGTGGGCGTGACGAGGGAGATTAGCGTCGGGCTGCAGCAGCGTAGCTCATGGCTCGCGGCTGAGGCCGTGGCGGTTCAGGGGTGCCCATTGACTGCTGGATTTCCTCTGGAACGATGTTTGCGATCCAGTCCAATTGCGGCTGTGGTAAGGGAAACAGCTTGCGCAGTTCCTCCCGCACGATCTCTCGGATCGTTTCGCGCAGGTCGTCGGAGCCGAGAGCATAAACAGCAGGGTTGTCTTGAATTGTTGGGCATTTCTAGCATCTTCTCGATCGCTGCTGCTTCCGACTGGAATTCCTGGACGGTCTTCGGTGGATACCGCATCAGCCCAGCGAATAGTTCTTGCGTCACCCCTCGCATGAGCAAACGGACTTTCTTCTCCTCGGGCATGTCGGGGTCAGCGTGGGGGGAACAGTCTCGTCATTTCTTCCACGAAGATGGTCACATTTTCGTTCGGCAGTTGCACCCGAGTCTCCAGCAACGTCCCGGCCCTTTCCTTTCGGACGATGCTCACGAACGTCTGCAGGAATGTGCTTCGAAAGAGGTCCCAAGTCCGAAGTGTGAACTTCCGATTCTCGAGCCATGTCCTAGCTGCTTCTTCCAGGTAGAAGTAGACGTGGCGCAGCATGTCCTCGGAGTTCCAGTTGTTAAATGTTGAGAATCTTTCAAACGTCTCAAGCCAGGTTTCGGGGTCTTCACATGGCGAACGACGCAAGGTCGGCGGCTCCCTGGGCGGCTGCATCACGATCGCTGCGGGTGACACCGTGTCAGTCATCGTGCCTGTTGCCTTCGTCGCAGTGGTTTTTGGCATGTCCGGTAAGAGTCCGTATTGGGGGGAGGGGGGGGGGGGGGTGTTCCTTTTAGTCTGCGACTGGCTAGACTGCCGCTTGATGGTGTCGGTGTCTTCTTGACGATTTGGGCTGGGTTCACAGCTTGAAGGTGGAGGTGCTGTTCGTCCGGTACATGAACGAACAGCACCTCCACCAGATGTCACGTGGTCGTGACGGTGCGGAAGACTCCAGGAGAACTTGGTAATACGTAACTCTTTATTTGGGACGAACAAAGTTAAACTGCAAGCGAGCAATTCACGCTGTACGTACACAGATAGCGGCGAACAGAGCGTCGGCCGTCGAAAAACTGACAAGCGGTGAAGCGCGTCGGCTTTTATACAGGTATCATCGAAGATCCCAGCGTTATCGCTAGCGGCCACGTAAGGTCCAGAACTAACTCCGATGTTCGCGTTGAGCGCGTTATCTGATCGGAAGGTTCTAACATTTTCTAGATAGTTCGCAGTCATTCGGGCGCGCTTTGTGCAAGGCAGTAGTTACAATGCAATGGGACGGTTACACGAAAATAGAAAGAAGGGAGTGGGCGTGACAATATGCAGGCGCACTAAACTTACACTAACCAATCCGAGATAGTTGCTGTACCCAGCTGGTGCAAAATATGATATGGGGAAATAAAAGCCAGAAATCGAGGTAATGCATGTGACATTGACATACTGATAATTAGGCGAGTATACTTATCCAGTTACGAATATAATTATGGCTAATGACTTAAATATCATTAACGAGAAAATTAGCGGTAGTTGCTACAGTATACTGGGAACTCGATAAGCTTCGCGTATAGCCGTTCCTCTGTTATTAAACCGTGCTGCTTGATAGCTTTTGACAGCCTGTATGCGGAAGGCAGGGAGATATACGCTGAAAGATAGGATTTTTATTATGCGCAACACTATGCGAATAAAGTGCAAATCTCACATAAAAAGAATAACTGTGGACTATGAAAAACGTAATAATAATAATAATAATAATAATAATAATAATATTAATAATAATAGTAATAATTAATATTAATATTATTATAAATTAACAATAATATGATAATATATTTATCCCTTTGAGGCGCTTAGTACACAATCGTGTACACCACTTGATTTTAACCCGACAGCGTTAAAGAGCTCGTTTCGCAGAAATTCCGGCGTCGGCGTCAGCGGCGGCGTCGTTGGTTGTGAGCGAAAAATCATCATCTTGTCCGTGGCCGAAAAATCAAGAAAGATGCAAATAAAATAAATAATAAAAATTGCTGGGTCCAAATCAGGATCGAACCCGGGTCGTCTGCGGGGCAAGCAGGTGTTCTACCACGCAACCACGCTTCTGCTTTTTTTTTCTCTTTAATGCATGGAATTATTACTTGCAATTGTTGCGAACTGCGCACATCATAATTTGTCACATAAGAATTGTTTTACCATGCACAACACCTATGTTGTTCCAAACAGTAGGAGGCACTTCAAAAGTCAGGCAAACACACACAAGCGTCGAGAAGTGCAAGCCACTCTGCAACGGGGTCAAAGGTTTCAACAACACTGCGCACTTGAGCAGCTTCTTCTCGGAAGACAGACCTCGTCGATCGTGGTGGCTCGGCGTGTCTGTCAATCATGCGACTTTTCCACAGCGAATAAAGTCCTAATAACATAAACAGATCAAATGGCGTATTATTGGTGAGGCTCTTTTTGAAAGGGAGGAACCTAATACCATGAGCTGTGATAGGGAGGTCTTTTCTGATTGTTCTCTTTAGAATGTCCCAAAAATAAAATGCGTCACGACAATGAATGAAACAGTGTTCTATCGTCTCAGGTTGGTTACAGAGTCTACAATTTACAGTCCAGGGCACATATATTGATTTTTCATTAAGCCATGTCTTCACTAGTAGAGTGGAGGTGTGTAGCTTAAAGAAAAACGTTTTAGCTGCTGGAGATATACACATTTTACGTACACGGAATAATACATCACGACCAGACAAAAGCGAATATGGCCGTCGATAAACAGGTTCAGGGAAAAGGCTGTTCAACAGTGCATCGGTTAGTGTTGTTCTGTCAATGTTATCTAAATACTCTAAAGTAAACCTGGCTTTCAAAAAAGTTGACAGTATCGACAATTTCTTTTAGAAATCCTCACAACTGCGATTCTTTAGCAACGTTTGTTGTGACATAAATGAAAGGAAGGTGGTAACATAGACGGTTTCGAAGAACCGCTAGAAGAAAGGGGTGACGCACGTCCTTAAGGTAAAAAAATCGCAATACCAACTGTCGCACAAACAAATGAACGAGGCTGAGGCCACCCTTTCCAAGCGGAAGAAAAAGATTGTCTCTTCTCATGCGTTCCCATGAAGAGCACCAAATAAAAGAAGCAAATATCCTGTGAAAGGCTTGAATGTGCACACGAGAGCAGTGCAACACCTGCAGAACATAAATAAGTTTTGATGCAAGAAATATGTTGCATGCTTTCGCTCTCGCAAAAATGGAAAGGTCTCGTCCTTTCCATGTTGACACCTTTCGACGTATAGTAGTTATCGCGGATGTCCAATGTGGCCCGCTGTTGCGATAGTTATCCAGAGGCACACCAAGATACCGCATAGGAGTCGCATTCCAATGGATATTTGAGAACACCGACGGAGTTTGAGCCCACATGCCCAGCCAGAATCCGCTGCTTTTATCAAAGTTTATGCTAGCGCCAGCGATTTCACAGAAACGTAAAGTAGTGGTTACTGCTTCTTCAACGCTGGGTTTATAGACGCAAAAGAAGGCAATGTCGTCGGCATAAGCTAGAACTTTAATTTCCTCAGCCTCATATCGGTATCCTCTAATTCCTGAATTTAGAAGCACACTTAAACATAGTGGTTCCAGGTATATAGCAAAGAGCAAAGGTGAGAGCGGACATCCCTGACGTACGGATGAATTTAACTCTATTATATTCGAAAGTGTGCGATTTACAATTAGTCTTGTTGTGCACTTTTTATAACAAAGTGAAATACCATTGTACAGTACATCACCCAACCGCAGGTGTCTTAGAAGCCGGAATAAGAAAGCGTGCTGTACCTTATCGAATGCTTCAGCACGGTCTATTTGAAGAAGGGCTACTTGGTCCATACTACCATCGATACACTCAAGGACTGACCGTGCAATATGGATATTTGTTTGTATAGAGCGACCCCGAATTCCACAGGTTTGGTGGTCCCCTACACATTTAGTGATCACTGTCTGCAGCCGATTTGTGAGCAATTTCGCAAATATTTTGTAATCGACGTTACATAACGATATAGGCCTATATCCGTTTACTCTCTTTAATGCTTCAGGATCAGAACTTTTTGGGATTAATGTAGTGTGGCCCTGATAGAAAGAAGGAGGAAGTTCACCACGTTCATAGGCCTCTTTAAAAACTTGCTCAAGAAAAGGAATCAGATGTTCCTGAAATGCTATGTAAAATTCCGCACTCAGGCCATCTGGGCCCGGAGTTTTGTTTATCTGCAACGTTCTTATTGCAAACCCAATTTCTTCCTTAGTGATGGGCCCATCAACAGTGAGTCGGTCATCCTCTTGTAAGTGGGGCACAAGGGCAATAAAGTGATCAGCTTTTCCTTCATAATTCTCCTGCAGCTCAGCCGCAGTAAAGAGACTTTTGTAGTATTCTTCGAATGCGCTTCTTATTTCAGATGTCTCTGTGCAAATAGAACCACGTCCTTCAATTTGCAGTATCTGTTTGAAAAGTGCATAACGCTTTTCATCCCCAAGAGCTTTTTTTTGTGGGTTCCTCTTCAGTGAAATGAGTAACACGGGAACGAATCATTGCCCCTCTGTATACTTCTGTATCGTGTTTTTGTATCTGTGCTCGAACTGAATTTATCTCATCAACATACAATCCCGGCTCCTGACTTTCAAAAGCATGGAGCTTATGGAGTAAATCGTAAAGAAAACGTTTCTCAGAATTTTTTCTTTGAGCTATCTCGCATGAAATACTAATCGCCTGACACTTAACTTTTTCTTTGAACCTTTCCCATTAAGCGAAAATTGGCAGCTGTCGACATTGTGTTACCTCATGTATCAATTCTTTGACTATTTTTACAAAACAATCCTCGCGCAACAGCTGTACGTTAAGCTTCCATAGTTCCCAGTTTAGAGGAACCTTACGAAATTTTTGGGGGCCCCATGAAACGGTTACTAAGCAGCGGTCTGTAAAAAATATGGGCTTTACAGCATAGTTATGAATGTGAGACCATAGGCTTATAGATACATACACGCGGTCTAGTCGAGCATGAGAGACGCCTTGAAAGTGCGTAAACCTCACTGAGGAAGGCGCATGCACTCCCACATCTATTAGATTCTGGTCATTCATTAATTGCTGCAGTAAGGCCGCACTTGCATCATAACGATTCGTGCTTGTGATTGCATATAAAATAACTTCCTCTGCTTGGAATTGCAGTGAAAATAACTTTCATGCTTTACAAACCCACGCGTCCTGTATACAGGCGTCACAACACAACACGTAATATCGCAGTAATATTGCATATAAAATAACTTCCTCTGCTTGGAATTGCAGTGAAAATAACTTTCATGCTTTACAAACCCACGCGTCCTGTATACAGGCGTCACAACACAACACGTAATATCGCAGTAATATTGCGTGATACAAGCGTGCATAGCCATCGCGCGTCAGAAGATGTGAATATCATAACGACATTGTGGTTCACAGCCGTGTACCCATTACAAAAGCCACACACGTTACTGCGCGTATTCCCTTAAGACCACGTAGTGGGTGCATAGCAACTTCGAAAACATTTCCCGCATTTACCGCGCATAATTGCCCGTGGTTTAAGCATGCTACGCATTACATAGTGTGCACTAAGGCATTGAAGTACGGTCTAGGGACAGGATATCGCTATCGCGCTGAACTCCTAAAGGCGAAGCTTAAGGGCCCCCCCAATTTTTTGTCATGTGTATCAACTACGGTCTAAGAAAGAGCAAGATATATCAAAATTTAGATTAATTGAACCTCCTGCATTATAAATTTTTCTTCATTTAACTTCATTTTGAAGTATACTGTCGCATATGATCTCTTAACTGAAGGTACTACCGCGTTCGACGAGTCGTAGGACGTGCCGCTTCCTGTGAGCCATGTGAAAAATATAATTTTTCTTTGTTGAAAATGGACATAACCAAAAATGAATTTGCACTCTATTTCTACACTGAGGTTAAATTTTATTTATGACGAAACAGTGGATGAATGACTTCATAGTAAATAGATATTTAATTACAACTTAATTGGGATTAGTTACAATAACACGCATAAATTAACATATTATGACATTATTTTTATTGCAACAGAATATTGAGGGCCCTGCTTGCATTTACAAACAGTTTTTCAAAGGTGGGGCCTGAAAGGGTTAAACGTGTATTTGCCGTCATCAAGCAAAGTCGCCAGCTCCGCTGTTTCGTCAGTCACGACGTTAAGTCAGTGAATTGGCACTAAATTTTGCTCTTGGATATTACAAGTGTGCACTGTAACACGGAGCTCATGCATTCTTTACTGTGTCGAAGCAATGCTGACTGGTTGAAATAACAAAACGAAACATAACACGGCCGCAGCAACAAAGCTGCTTCCGCGCTATCCGTATACGTTACGTTCATACTATTAGACTGGAGGGGAATCTGGTGGCTGCGATCGTTCTGCCACCATAGAAATGACGATGAGTACAACCTTCGGATTGAATTGCGTTAGCTAGCCAACAGTCTGCAAGTCTTTTTCTAAGGTTTCGCTCTCGTTTCGCGCGCAGCAGCTCTATTGTGCCGCAAAAATTGAAGGACATTTTGTACATTCCAAAGTGTGTTCGGCGAAAGCGTGTGGCCATTCCACTGACTATGCCATGTCTTTTTTTTCTTTTACATTCTCAGAGGGGATAACACACAAGCCGAATGTGTGCGTGTTTTCTTTTGTATTTTTTTACTGCGAATCGCAGTGAGACGCGAGGCTAATCTTCCTCTGTTCGCATGCGTTAGTAGATTCTCGCGCTTTGCGCATCGCGCAAACGCCATCCGCGTTCCAGCGCTTAAATTGACGGACCCTTTGTAAATTTGAAAGTGTATTCCGTGGACGCCTGTGTCCATTGAGACACCGTCGGTCAGAATGATTGCAAACGCTGGGTACGGACGGACGGACGGACGGACGGACGTACAGACGGACGGACGGACAGACAGACAGACAGACAGACAGACAGACAGACAGACAGACAGACAGACAGACAGACGGACGGACGGACGGACGGACGGACAGTTGGAAAGACGGACGGACAGACGGATGGACGGACGGACGGACAGACGGATGGACAGACGGACGGACAGACGGATGGACAGATGGACGGACGGACAGACGGATGGACGGACGGTCGTCCGGATGGACGGACGGACGGACGGACAGACGGATGGACAGACGGACGGACAGACGGACACCGGACGGACGGACACCGGACGGACGTGAGCATGAGACATTAAAGGCTTTCGCTTAATAATGCATACGGTATTCACCGGCACGGGTTGTGAGGTGCCGCGCAAAGCACTCGAGCAGTGTCTTTGTTAAAACTTTCTGAAACGCGCCATGTGCCTTGGTTTGCTGCGACGTTGGTGCTTTACAAGTTGTATTTGACAGTTTTAGCAAAACGTTGTTCACGAAGCGCTTCCCACTGACCCATGGTCCAAAAATCTATGCAGGAGTCTGCATAGATTGCATTTTTTATAAGCGCGTCTTGCTAAGACGCGATCAACTTGGCTGCAAGACGAAGAAGCGTAGTGGGCGCACCGCCATGCTCCGCTGAATCGGAATGTACAGCGGAGGAAGAGATGCGTTGTACGTACCGCTGCCCTAACGATCATTCCGCGCACGGGCAGGCGCCTGGCGTCGAAGCACAAAATACGTTTAGTATTTCTCACTCGACAGAGCATTTATATTTCCACAAACAGATCAGGTGCACTTTCAAGTTAGAAACACGCAAGTTTAAATTCAGTTGTAGAAAAATGATAATTCTTCATTTCGTAATGTCAAATCTGAATTAAGACATAATACCCTGGTGGTATAACATTTATCGATTTCGCTTCAATCACACGGTGACGCAAAATTTTTGCAAGAATTGTTACGTACGGAAGAATGAAACAAGGAGATAACTTCCTCTCACTTTGTTTTACACTTACTAAACAAGCACCAAAAATCTCGAGAACGTAATCCACTAGAAGCATATCCGAAGCCTTTATGCTGGTTGAAGCACCGCTCAAGGAGCCACGCGTAGACACTGGCGTCAGATCACCTTATAGGTTTTATAATATGAAACTCTATGCATGCAACCCAACAACGGCCAGAGCACCGCCACTACCGCGTCTTCGTCGCCTCGCAACCTCGATGCAAACATAGACACAAAATAAGACACGAGACGGCGAGTGAAAGCGAGCAGACGGCAGTGCTGGAAAAAAAGTCAACATGGCATCACCCGTGGATGCGGTTTCCTTCCGCCTCGAATTTATCACGGGGTGGTCGTGCTAAGTGTGGACTATAAGTATGAAACCAACATTTTATTTGCTTGGTATTTGCCTCATGAAGTTTCGAGAACAATGTATTTGTCAGTACTTTGCAGTGTTTCCAGGATCGACTATCAAATTCCCCGGAGCCAAGGCTTGTAAGTGGTTATTAATGGAAAGTGGAAGAGAAAAGTGCCAGCTCGTAACTGTCTCTCTTAACTGAGGTCACCTCAACGAGCTGGCACAGGGAGAGGGAATGGGGAGGGAAAGGACAGGAGAGGAGAAAAGTGGGAGAGGATGTAATTTAGGAGCGGGCGAACACCCGCGAGATGCCTCCGCGCCGAAAAAAAAAAAAAAAACGAAAACTGGTGGCAGGGGAGAAGGCCGTCAGGCAGGCCGGCGGGGCGAAGATGAATGTAAACACACATCACGTGACGCGCCAGCTGACGCGTGAAGAGTTCGGTGCAGCAGGCAGGAGAGCTACGCCACACCCGTACGGGCCTCAAAGGCGCGTATACAGATCACAGTCATGGAAAAAGTCGAGAAGGGCGTATAGCGCCTTCCCGAGGTTTGATCGATGACCACCGGGGGAATCGCAGATGGTTCAGACTCACGTGTGGCAGTCCCAGGCGGCCGTAAACACCGAGGAGCTGACGGCGCTGGTCGTCGTAGCCAGGGCACTGCAGCAGGATGTGCTCGAGGGTCTCCTCTGCCGGACACTGCGCACACGATGGGCTCCCGTTGCCGGAGAGGCGGAAGAGTCGCTCCGCGGTGCGACAAGAGTCGGTGCGCAGTCGTAGGAGGAAGGCCCGGGCACGCCTGCTGAGTCCAGTCCTCGGTAGCGGCCGTGGGGGATTCCCTGTGGCCACACGTGAGTCAGGGTGCAGGGCACGCACATGGCGCGCGATACACAGTTGCGCAACGTCACTCACGCGAACGAAAGCAGTGATTGGAGTGATGGGGTCGTGGGCCTCGTTGGCGAGGGTGTCCGCCGCCTCGTTGCCGCGTATCCCAACGTGCGAAGGCACCCACTGGAACACAACATCACATCCGCTGTTCAGAATCACCGCAAACTTTCGCGCAAGTCGCTGCGCAAGGGGGGTGCCGCGCTCTCCTCGCGCAAGGGCGTGAAGTGCGGCGCGCGAGTCGCACAACACTGCTGCTGAAGGTGGAAGGTGCTCGGCGAGTAGATCCGCCGCCAGATCGATCGCCGCGAGCTCAGCAGTGGTTGAGGACGCGCTGAAGGGAATCCGGCACTTCCCCTGCAGGCCAAGAGAAGGGCTGACACACGCGGCCGCCGCCGAACCAGCCGCGGTCACCGAGCCGTCAGTGTACACAAGGACGCGGTCCGAGAGGTGCTCCTTGATCGTGGCCGCTGTCTCTTGTTGTAGGGCACACTGAGGGGTGCTTCTCTTGGCCCGGATGCCAGGAATCGTGGTCGTGATGGCGAGGCCGCGATCCTGATGAGGTGGTGTGGGAAGCCAGCCGGAGTCCGGTGTGTCGCGCACGACGGTGGCGTACTCCTGTGCACTTGCGCCCATGCCAGAGTTAGGCCGCGAGAGCAGCCGGTTCGCAAGTCGCCGTCCCTCCTGTGTCCTGTACATTCTGTACACGTGCCGCAACGCACCGCTCTTCGCGCGCAGCGCGAGGGACGTCTGACCTGCCTCCGCCAGTGTGGGTCCCACGGGTGAGGTGCGCGGAAGTCCGTAGAGACGGCGCACAACACTACGATGGTCTGTGTTGAGCGTGTCCCACTGCGCTGGCCTCAGTGCGACGAGCGGCACGGCGTACAGCGTCCTGGCCGTGGCGACTGCGTTGTACAGCCGCAGGGCGAGGTCCGGGGAGCAGCCCTTGCCACCGGCGAGAAGTCTGGAAGCCATGTGGGCAATCCTCTTTGAGCCCTTGCGGAAGTCGGCGACCGCAGGCTTCCAGCTGAGCCGGTGGTCGATCGTAAGGCCGAGGTACCGCACCCTGCGTTGCCACGGCAGGTGACGGCCGCGCAGCTGGGAGTTTCGGCACCCTGTAGCGCGCACAGGGGTCCGGGTGCACGAGAAGCGCCTCCGTCTTGGCGGTGGAGAGGACGAGGCCAATGCTGCTGATGAAGCCGTCAACTGCGTCGATGTACGCCTGAATGCTCCGGCGTACGTGGAGGCCGCGTGGTTTTGGTCCGCTCGTGAACACCGCGATGTCGTCCGCATACACGGCCACGCGCACCTCGTAGGCTGTGTCGCGGGGAAGATAGTCTGTGATGCGCGCGAGGGCAATGTTGAACAAGAAAGGGCTCAACACACTGCCCTGCGGCACACCAGCGTTCACAGCCCGAGGCGCACTGAGCTCACCACCAACGCGAACACGAAAAGTGCGGTCACTGAGGAATGCCCCCACGTACGCCAACATGTTCCCACACACCCGCATGTCGCGAAGAGCGTCCATGATTGCGGGGTGTGGGAGAGAAAGTCAAACGCACTGCGCACATCGAACAGGACGAGGTAGCCGGCCTCACCACGGTGTTTGGCCTCCTCGAGAAGGCTGACGACGTCGGAAATCGAGTCGGCCGTGGAGCGGTGAGCGCGGAAGCCGCTCTGCTCCTCCGCCAGGAAGTCGAGGGCAGCAGCAATCCACTGAAGGCGCCGAAGGGCCATTGCCTCGAAGAGTTTCCCGGCGGCCGAGGTGAGCGACACGGGCCGATACGACGCTGGTTCCGACGCCGGCTTCCCCCGCTTGTGGATGGGTATTACCAGGGCTTCCTTCCACGATGATGGCAACTCTCCTGTGCGCCAGGCGGCGTTGAAAGCGTCCAGGAGTTGTGGGAGTTGGCCCTTGTCGATGTTGCGCAGCATCTGGTATGTAATCCCATCCACGCCGGGCGCTGAGCGGCGCTTGCGGGTGTCGAGGGCAGCGCGAAGCTCTCCGATCGTGAACTCCGCCGTGCACAGCTCGCCGATCATGTCAACAGTGGTAGGTGTTGGGAAGAACCGCCTGGGTGCGAACAGTTCAGGCCTCACTGGTGTTGGGAGGACAGGGGCGCTGTCTGCTGCGGTGTTGACCGATAGTCCCGCGAACGTATCGGCGAGCAGTTCGGCGAGCTGTGCGGCAGAGATCCCGAGCGCCACAGCAATAGAAAGTTCCGGATATCGAGGGGCACGAATGCGCAGCATTGAGCGGAAAATGCGCCACGATCGCCGCTGGTTGCGCGGATCGTCGAAGGTTCGGCAGAGACTGGACCAGCCGCGATCACGACGATGGTGGGCGTGTCGGCGACACACCGCGTCAATGCGGTTGTACACGGTCCAGTGCTCTGCTTTATCCGAGCGATCCGCTTTGCGCTGCACCAGTCGGCGAGCCGCTCGCAGGTTCAGCAGCTTGATATCCGGTGCTGGGGTGCCGGCCGGAACGCGACACACCGTGGTGGCAGCACTCGCGCACTCGGAGATGTGTTGTAACACGTCTCCCGCGACTGGCACTGCAGCACACAGTTCGCGGAAGCGGGGCCAGTTCACAACACTATAACTCCTGGTGCGCTGCACTCGCGCGTGGGGTTCAAGGGTTATCGGGTAGTGGTCCGATCCCTAAGGCTTTGCAGGCGTGGCTAAATAAACAC
>JALIZH010026522.1:0-87130 GCA_030522465.1 Rhipicephalus appendiculatus
TCTCCTGCTGCTGAGAATATCCACTCCGGTATGTTTTAAGAGCGACGTTCTTAAATCTCGAGGTAAAACGTCGGGTGTCCGCAAAAAACCCTCCTCGCGGTTGCTCAGCCACGCCCACCGACGGAGACAGTCTGCGCAGCCGCCGTGCAGAGTTTGCCCGCCGCGCGAGCCGAGTACGAGCGATCAAAGGCCTGCGCTTCTACCGGGGCTGCCACAGCCAGCTTTGCACGTTAGTTCTGGCGCTGGAGCTTGGACACTCTTGCATGGTCTGTGACAGGCTGTGGTTCGACTCTACTTAGTGTACGCCAAGCAAATAGCTAGTGTCAGCCAAGAAGGCCGCATTAAAGGGACCCTGAAACGGTTATTTAAAGCTTTGTCAGCGTTTAGACTAGAGCATCATCGAACCATTGGCACCACAAATTTAGCGGCACGCCGTGTACCAAGGCGGCTACGGACAATTATATCATACCCTCCTTCTCACCCCTGCCTTGCTTCCTCAACTCATGAGACACGCTGGCATCGCTGGCGATCGCAGAGCTCACGTGAGCACACTCGACGATTTGAGCTTCGCCCAGTGATGACCTCCGAGATTGCACGCCGACAGGTTGCGAGCAATCTCGGAGACCATAGCCCAGTGCGCCCGGCAGCACGCACGCCGTCTGGCAACAGAAACATCGTGGAGTGGTTGATATCTGCTCCGACAGGCGCCGCCACCCTACCAGCCAATTTTTCGTGCGCACACACCGCAGCCCCAATGACGTCGCCAGCAGCCCCAATGACGTCGTGCGGACACTGCATGTCGTACTCGCAAGGGGTGGTTGAAAACGCGTTGGGCTGAGCCGCAGTGATCTGCAGCGATTCGTAGCTTTATAGCGTTGTAATAAATTACACAGTGTAAGCAGAGAGCTTAAATTAGTCTGTAAATGAGCCTTAGGACTTGGTCTACTGGCCCAATGTGTTTGTGCAAAATCGTCAAAACCGTTTCAGGGTCCCTTTAAGCTCGTAAGATCAGCTTTACACCGCTAGTGCAAACTTCTCCCTTTTTGTCCTCACGAAGCTGGCTCGGGCTTCAATAGCTATAGACGATTTTCCGCAGCGGCGCACGGGCGCTGCCATGTTTGATCACGTGATCGCAACTGGCCTTCCCCCAGCCACTTGCCCCAGCCAACGCACTGCGCCAGTGGCCGTGGCCGTACCACACAACACAAGCTGGAAGCCAACATGGCAGCACCCATGCAGACGCGACCGCCCACTTCGATCCGAACTCGCGCTTGCTACTCGCGCACTGTCTTGACAGCAATAAATAAATGGTGAAATTGGCTATCGCTTCGTGTCATCTCACGCTGGGGACAAAGCACCAGGTAGGTTCTGTCTTTATTATTCAGATTAGCTGTGTTTATTCAGCGATGCCTGCTAAGCCTTGTCTCCGAGAATTTGAGAATGAATCTAGGAAACACTGCGAAATACCGACGAATACATTGCTCTCGAAGCTTCAGGACGTAAATATCAAGCAAATAAATGCGTAGGTTGCGAACTCACGGGCCACACAGCGCAGGACGACGACGTGATAAGCTCGAGGCGGAAGGAAAAGGTGCCGCCATGTTGACTTTTCCGGCGCTGACGTCTGCTCGCGTTTACTCGCGTGCACGCAGACGCTATGGGGACGCCGAGCAGACGACGCGACGCAGATGGAGACATACTGAGCAGCGGTGCCGAAGGCCACGGCATGGAGATGGCCGCCGTGGGGAACGGCCACGGTGCGTTGGTGGCGCCATCTAGTTTTTATTAAACAAACCAGCTGCGGGAAATCGTCTATACAGATGTCTCTTAGGTTATCGGACGATCCGCGGTGGCTACCCCGGCCGCTTTAAGTATGCTCAATCGTACACCCTCTCTCCCACATCCTGTGCACTTAGATTTAGGAGCACGCTAAAGAACACAAGACGGTCGAAATTTCCGAAACCCTTCACTACGGCGTCTCTCATAATCGTATCGTAGTTTTCGAAAGTAAAACCCTAGCAGTTTTTATTGTATTATTCCACGCCCAACCCCCTCACCCTACCCCCCCGCTCACTTTACCGTGTGGGTTGAAGTAGCGTCTTTAATTCCTGACCTCAAACCACTGTCATGAAACCGCTGGATCACTGAAAACGCGAGACTAATAATAATAATAATAATAATAATAATAATAATAATAATAATAATAATAATAATAATAATAATAATAATAATAATAATAATAATAATAATAACAATAATAATAATAATAATAATAATAATAATAATAATAATAATAATAATAATAATAAACACGCAGCTAGATGTCGGCAATAAAAAGGCACAACTGAAATTGGCATAATTCAATAAGGGAGAAGAAACGGGAACTTGTACAGTAACGAAACGGGCTGAAAAAAAAAAAAGAGAGGAAACGAGGTTACAGCAACGCTCTTTTACGACCTATGGACGAAACAGAACGAGGATAAATCGTTATCGATCTGCCCGTCTTAATTCTAAGGCGCGCTTCGGTATTCGCTGTTTCCGATGTTTGTACACGACGCGAAAACACGCGAAAGAAGTAAAGAAAAAAAAAGCGTATGCCGTCCCCAGGGCGCGTTCAGAATAAAGACGCAACCGGAGCAAATGGCGCGGCCTCTCGGCAGCTTTCAAAGAACAAAATAGAGCCTTTTTTATTTTACGTCTTCTGAAATCTTAAACGCTCGCTAGGCGGATCAGGGAGCGTACAGCTCAGGTTCCCGCGCGGCCGCCGTCCTCGCAGGAAAACAAGCGCAATGTTCCACCCGATGGTATGACGCGCGCTGAGAAGGCTGGCCGATATTGAATTGTTTTATTATTTTTTTAAATGCGTACGGTTACGTAACGAGTCAACCGAAATAAGCCATGAGAAGTGAAAAACATTTCCGACCCAACATGTCTTTAAATCCTACAATAGTGAAGAAGCAACACAAGGTACACGCATAAGAAGGAAACAGAAAAACTCTCACAGCTCGACACTTAAAACTAGCTGCCCAAACCCAAAGAAGCAAGCACGAAAAGAACTCACAGGTATAATGGGACGAGCACGAACTAACAACTGTATCAGTTACGTCTTTGTGTTTGAGCAGCGCGCTTATTTCGCAAACGCGGCCGCAACAGCGAGCGAAGTGACCTTCGTGCGCTCTGCAACTTCAACGCAAACTTCGCGGTCAAAGCACAAGACGTACAAACCGAGATTATCGCGCACACACGGGTGACCACACCCTGTAGGGCTGAGTACATGTTCAGGTAGGAGGCGCGCACCCATCGCAACGAGTGGGGCGACGACCTTTGAAGCGTGCCCTTTGCACCATCTAACTGGTGACACGCTGAAGTACCGCCGTGCTCTTGGTACCGCCAGCGTTAAATGGTGTATATGTATAGCTCGCCGTCGGCACGCTGAAGGACGTACGCTCCGTGACCGCATCGGTTAACGGCGCCGTGTCGCAGGTTAGAATCCCCGGTATACATGACGGTGACGCCGACGGCGAAAAATAGCCTAGAGTGCCCATATAAATGGTATCGCAATAAAAGACAATAATAAAATAGCAGCAAAAACAAGGCCAGGAAAAACGCAGCAGTGGAAAAAAAAAGGGGAGACAATACCGGGCGCACCAACTGCAAGTTTATATTGTTTGAATGCGTATGACCACTGCCTAGTAGCAAATGAATAAATTGTAAAAATACGAGAGATGCAAAAAACAGTACATGGTCAAATCTACTGGCTGTGCGAAGCCGGTCTTGATAGATAGTGTGAGAGAAGCATAATAGAAGGCCTGCTGACACACGATCCACGCACCGCTTTATCTCTAGGGCTCCTACAGTTTATCTCGTTGATTTGGACAGGATGATGATCTTTCGACTTTTGAAGTGAAGGTGAGGGACCGCTGCTGGTACAGTGTGCCCCTAAATGCACAGAGGCTACTCGCATTCTACATGTGCTCTTTTATGAAGTCACTTAGGCATCTTCCCGTTTGACATATGTCGAGCTGCGTGACAATGCATTTGCGTAGACCCCGTTTTTGAGCGCACCTGGACAAACTTGTCACGTTGTTCTTTTGTGCACGGAGACTTTGTCGATTCGTTCTTCGTTAACCACCCTACGCAATTTCTCAAGCTCGTCAGGGCGCGGTAAAAAACCGCCTGAACTCCCACCCTTTAACGCATCTTTTCAACGTTATGCCAAAAATGGAATTGATGTAAGAAATACAGAAGACACATCCTTTGAACATTATTGTGCTCCCGCGTGGTTTTCGCTTGCTTCTGGGCTTTTCTGTTTTCCTCGACAGCAGATTCGCGGATACTTTGTCTTAGCTGGGCGACGAACATGGTGATCGAAGCTACCTAGCCCGTGAACGCATGACCTATTTAGTGCGATGTCAAAGGATGAACAAACGATACTTCGCTTCACAAGCCTACATAGAATGCCACGAATGAAATAATAAAGCCGGCTGGTAAGCACGGGGCTAGAATGCCCAGAAGACTTGCTGGGATAAAAAAAAAAATGCAGCCCTAAATGAAAGAAACGTTGAAAATGTTAAACGGTAACGAAATTCACGCTCTTCAGTCAGGATGAAAAAGGGCATTTTTTCGAAATAAAACTTAAACAAGCCTCTAGTAATCGACAATAAGAGACAATATATGAAATAGAATCGTAATAAAGACGGAATACACTGCACAAGATTCAAAAGTATACTGATTCGTCTGAAGCCTTAAACTACGAAGCCTAAGGGCATTGAATGGCAATATACAGCACTGACTGTGATGGGTAACCGTTACATGCATCTCGCTATCGCGATGGCCAGATTTCTCTATGCTTTAGCACAGGCGTCTAAAGGGCTATTATTCGTGATATAAACTGCACACACAACACAAACATTTGTCGCATTTTAAGCTATTTTTTTTAGAGATTAAGTGTAGGACAGCAGAGATTGAAATAACTTACCTGCCTTCATAACTGATATTACTGATACAACTGCATTTAAAAATGTCCTATCAAGTCTACTGTAACAATACACGTTTGTTTTTTTCTACGCTGTTTGTAATTTACTTCACTAGATGTTCGCTAATATCCTTTACAAGATTTTTGTAATCATTCCATGTAATGCTTCCATTGCACTGTCATTGTTGTGCTTTTTCATTTTTTTGCTATGTACACTCCATCCCCTCTGCAACGTATTTATACTTCGATAGTACTGTAAATGAATAAATAAATTAACTGATAGACCTGCGCTCGGTGATGTTACTCGGTCGTACGCATGGCCCTTGTACGAACGCAAATAGCGAGGAAAAAGGGAAACGAAGCAGTCGATGACGTGAGATATTCGCGTAATTAGAATCGGTTGAGAAGGCCGGTCATGTTTCATTCCTCATTAAGAATAGATTGCGCGAAACGCGGCTGGTAAGAAACAGGTACGGCCGGTCAAGGACTTCATAAGCATTAAAGAGCCCTCGGGGCTCCTCCCAATTATGCGATCAGTTTGCGCAGAGACGTGCTCGTCGATACGGCAAAAAAAAAAAAAATTATCTAAGCGACATACGAGTGCTCCACAAACTGCTCGCACCCCTTCGCGTTGCCTGCTTCGCCCTCCTATCGTCACATAAGACAGGTGAGTGAAACTACACTCAATTTATTTTTGTCCTACTTTTATATTTTAATAAACACTCTTTCTAGTCAACTTGGCCGTAATCTATAAAACAAGGCCATACTGCTACTTTCGAAATGACTAGGCTTGATCAGCTTCACGCTGATAGCATTCATTCATCAAGTTTACCGCGTTAAATGCTAATTGGAGCGAGGAGCATGGAACTATGTAAAGACAACACACACAACTTTTTTTTCATTGTCGCATAAGCATGGAGGACTAATTTTGTACCATACTGTGGCCCAATATCTCATCACTCTAGTCTTCAGTAACAAATTTATAGGCTCTTATAGAAAACAAAGAAACGGGCCTATATGCTGAGCAAGTTGAGTTAACGGCGTTGCGATCGCTCAAACCAGAGATGGCAAAAGTTGCTCCTGAAGAATAGTTGAATGTCCCTTTATGAACTTTTTAAACTGTAATTAAATTGCATTACAAGTTACAGCTGGGAGAAATTGATGACATTGCATTATATACTACTTTTGAAAACTACTCAAACTACTTTGAAATTCACAAAAGCTTGTTATTCATGCACAACTCATGCGCGCATTATTTACAGACATATGCATTGAAATCTGAGAGATCTCTGTTTACCTTCCCACACTCTAGGTTAAGCACTCAGACTAATTATTCCTCGTTATTGTTTTTTTCGCTTATTAGTCAATTGTTATGACAAGGGAACCGCGGACACGGTATACTTCAGTCAAACGTAATTTCAAACGTAACGAGTAATATTCTTGAAACTACTCGCTGGAAGTAATTGACTAAATTACTAAATTATGAGTCCACAAAGATCATTCATCACAATACTAATTACGAAAAATTGATTACTGTAACTTCATTACAGCCAAGTTACTGCCTAGTCTGGCTGAAATGGAGAATGACAGTTGTGTAGCAAAAGTTTCTGAAGGACATACGCGTTATGGAGCAGTGACGCATAGCTAATATTATAGGCGATTTTTAACGCGATAGCGTTAAAGAGCTCGTTTCGCAGAAATTCCGGCGTCGGCGTCGGCGTCGTTGGTTGTGAGCGAAAAATCATCATCTCGTCCGTGACCGAAAAATCGAGAACGATGCAAATAAAATAAAAAATAAAAATTTTCGGGTCCGAGTGAGGATCGAACCCGGGTCGTCTGCGTGGCAAGCAGGTGTTCTACCACACTGCCATGCTATTGCTTGGAAGTACTGTGAAAATAACTTCCTCAGCTTGGAAATGCAGTGAAAATAACTTTCATGCTTCGCAAACGCAAGCGTCCTTTATATAGGCGTCGCAATATACATGTAATATCCCAGGAATATTGCGTGGTACAAGCGTACATTGCCATCGGGCGTCAGAATATGTGACTATCATAACGATTTCATAGTTTAAAGCTAGCCACCCATTACAAAAGGCACACACCTTACTGCGCGTATTCCCTTAACACCACGTAGTGGGTGCATAGCAAGTTTGCACTAAGTGCTTGAAGTACGCACTAGAGACAGGATATCGCTATCGCGCGTGCAACTCTTAAAGGCGAAGATTAAGGGTCCCCCAATTTTTTTTATTGCGATAGCAATTATATGGACACTCGCGGCTGGTTTTCGCCGTCGGCGTCGGCGTCATTTGCCGTATATGTATATGTATATATATAACCGGCCCCGCCCGTCGTTCGTGACCGTGAAAAGACGCGAGGGGGGGGGGGGGGGGGGTCCCTCGAGCGACCTTCGATTTTACGTTATCTCCCCTTCTCGGCGGCCGACAGCGGGCGGGGGGGGGGGGGGGCGACGTTCGATTTTACGAGCGCGGGCGCGGGCGCGCGCTTTATCTCCCCTTCTCATCTCCCCTTCTCGGCGGCCGGGCCGGCGTACCCTTCTACGTGCTGCGCTCTCAACGCGAAGAGAATTCTCTTAAACAAGCGTTTTCTAGAGTTGCGTGAGATCGGATCCAAAAAGAGTTAGCTGCCAGCCTCACTTCGTATAACATTACAATTTTTTGCTATCGCATTCATTGCTTCACCCTTGCGGTGAAACTGACTTTTTTTTTATTGAGGCTGCTTTAGGGAAACAAGCCGGTAACAAAACACGAAGGAGGGGCGATATTACAAGGTTCGTGCTATAAATGAAGACGTCTTCGGCTGGCGCCGCCGACAGTGGCCTTAGGCCCGCGTTCACAAAACAACCTTATCTTTATCTCGTGTTTTCCTTATCCGTTTTGTGCCTTTAGTGCGTTTGATATACACAGTAGGTCAGTATTAAAAAAATAAATCTTGCAGTTATCTTTTATCCTGCTACCATTTTTGTGCCCTTATAACGCACGTAGAGTATACAGAAACTTGAGGAAAACATAAGATAAAGCTAAGGTTGGTTTTTGAGTACGACCCTTTATGCTGTAGCATATATGCTTTATGAAAATTTTATGACAGTAACTCGTGCCATAAATAGAAACGCATTCAGGAGGCGCAGTCGACAGGTGCCTTAATGTCATATAGCATATATGCTTTAAGAAAATGTTATGACAGTAAGGCACCGGTCGTCTTCGCAGACGAACTCTACGTCGAGGCCTTGCCGTCGCTATGGCAACCTTGAAAAGAAAAATTAACAAAAGTTGTTAGCTAACATTTTAATGATTAACTAGAAGGTAGTTGTCTATACAGTAAAATACCATTCGAACGAACGTCAGTTAAACGAACTATTCAGTTGTACGAACTTTTTTCTAAATCCCCCGCCGAAGCGCCATTGGACCTAATGCTAACGCATTTCAGTTAAACGTAATTATTGCACAGCGCCTTCCGGTTCTACGAACATGGAAGGCGCTCACTGTATTGATAAAATGTAGGGCATTAAAGTTTATGCGATTCTTATAACAGTGCAGCAATTATGCACTATTTTCCAGAGGATCGCTGCGCGCGTCGACCCAGAACATCAGCGAGTGCTGTCTCGCCATTGGCCGCTGCGGCGGCGCGCCTGTCGCGGCTTGTTAGTACACGGCGGTTTACTGGTGGTGGAATACAAGGCATCTGCAGGACAACATGTAGAGCTGACATGGTCAAGTGCACGCAACAGGAAAATTCTAGCTTTGCAAAAAATTCGATGCCTAACGTGCTTTTTGTACGTGTACTGTGCGATGTTAGTGCACGTTAAAGGACACCAGATGGTCGAAATTTCCGGAGCCCTCCACTACGGCGTCCCTCATAATTATATCGTGGTTTTGGGACGTAAAACCCCAGATAATATTGTTAACGTGCATTTGGTCGTGCGCTCTTTAGGGGGCGGCTCAACATGCTAACAAAGACTAGAATCAACACTAGAGTTGGCAGATGCTACCAAACTAATAAGGAAATAATCATCGCAAAATAAACCCGAAAGAAGCAGAAACATAACGAATTTTCTGATTCTTTAAGATATTTTTAATCATAATAAAAAATTCACTCAAATACGTAGGGGAGTGAGAAAATCACTTCAGTTATTTTTTACAGCAAATATATACGCAAACGCAAAATATACGCCAAATGAACGAAAGCACACGTTTACTTTTTAACGCTGTCTCCAGGGTAGTATTCGGTTGAATGTACGTTTACCAGTGCGTGATTAACGTTACCTCTTGATCCCTCAATGACTTCAACACTCAACTGCTCGGTCATCGACATACGCGGTACTGGTTAACTTGATGATCACTAAGATAACTATACTTGCCGCGAAAATGCAAATATCCGCCCCCCCCCCCTCCCCCCCGAAATAAAGAAAAAAAAACGTGACAAGCGATTGGAAAATTATGCAAGCGACTCGGCCAAAAAAGAAGCCCAGATCCGCTTATTGTAGGCGGAATTGGCAACTCTGAAATTTAAGACTCAGTGCCGATACTGCCCTATAATAAAACTACACTTAGGCATCGTTAGGCTACTTCCAAAGGAGATTTTGAGCCAGTCAGCGCCGCTGGTCACTGACCTCGGCCGAGTGGAAAGGTGTCGTGCGCTTTCTTTAGAAATCGGTCGATTTCTTTAGAGACGGTCGCACGCAGTATGAGATGTATTCATGATCAAATCTCCAGGCTCCGAGCGCTCCGGCAGCGCAGGAAAGGCGGCCTCTAAGAATACGCCGGACCTAAACTCCCCGGGACGATAAGTGCGTGAAATCTGAACGAAGGCGCGTCGCCTCAGCATCTGTACTCGAGGAAAGCTGCAAGTCATCTCCCGGGCACAGCGGATCGGTTACATGAGAATTGAAACTTGAGCTAGTTGGTACGGATCAGTAGCGTAGCCAGGAATTTTTTTCGGGGGGGGGGGGGGGTTCAACCATACTTTGTGTATGTTCGTGCGTGCGTTTGTATGTGTGCGCGCATATATACGCAAGCAAAACTGAAAAATTTCGGGGGGGGGGGGGGTTTGAACCCCCCCAACCCCCCCCCCCCCATTGGCTACGCCACTGGTACGGATTCATCTTGGTATTAGCAGCGCACTGAGGGACGAGGACTAGGAAAAGAAGGTGCACAACACGGGCGCTATCGGTTACAGTTTGTGAGTGGTGTTTCGCGCTTATCTGTTTCTTTAGATTAAAGGTCAGCAAGCTGCGGCCCGCGGGACACTAATATGTGGCCCCCCAGCCCGATGTCAGAACCCCAACCCCCTCCCCTTGCGACTTCCTATCTGGATTCTAAGATTCCTATCTCCATTCTAACTTATTCTAACATTCTAACTCCATTCGACTGTAAAAAAAGTTCTTTCGGTATTAAACAAATATGATTTCTATTCAAGTTTTGCACATCGTTGTCCATCGCCGAATTTTTTTTTCCATTTGCGTGCAAAGCCCCCCACCCCGCCCCCTCGATTAGCCCTTTGGGCCCAGCTATGTCGGCTTCGAGCAACTCTCAAAAGTTTGCCGACGCCTGCTTGAGATTGTCGCCATTTCCACGTTCTCTTGAGATATATGAATAAACCGTAAAACTGGAGGGGGGGGGGGGGGGCAGCCGCTAAAGCGTTTTTTCTTGGAGACAGTGTGACAGAGAACAGTGTTTTGAGGCCATTCACACATATACTAAGACCAAAACAGATAAGCACCCCATATTACAATGATGGAATGAGCGATCCACCTGCGTACGTCAGGCAACTTGCCGTTTTTACATGAGGGTTTTTACGTGCCAAAACCACGATATAATTATGAGACACGCGATAGTGGAGGGCTCCCGAAATTTCGACCGCCTGGTGCTCTTTAACGTGCACTGACATCGCACAGTACACGAGCCTCTAGCATTACGCCTCCACCGAAGTGTGACTACCGCGGCCGGGATCCAACCCGCGACCTTCGCGTACCGTAACACTGGTAGCCGAGCACCATAACATTGATCCACCGCGGCGGCGACTTGCCGTTTACCCTGAACGGATTATGCTGCGATGGGCTTTCTTTCGAATTTCGTCACCCCAAGGTCGCAGGAGCGAATCCTGCCGGCTGCGGCGGCCGCATTTCGATGTATGCAGAATGCTAGAAGCCCATGTGCTTAGATTTCATCATCATCATCATCAGCCTGACTACGCCCACCACAGCGCAAAGGCCTCTCCCATGTTCCGCCAGTCAATCTCATCTGCCCACCTAATTTTCTGTCTGCCCCTGATGCGTTTGCCTTCTCTTGGAATCCTGTCAGTACCCTTAATGACCAGCGGTTATCCTGCCGACGTGCAACGTGCCCGGCCCATGCCCATTTCTTCTTCTTGATTTCAACCATGGCTTAGGTTTAGGTGCACATTAAAGAATGCAGGTGGTTGGACTACGGCATCTGTCATAATATCGAGATTTTGAGAAGAGGTGAAACATCAACAAGTATTATTACAGAATTTTGTCACTTCTTCGCCACGGAAAGGTTGACTCAGACGAACCAGAGTCGTCAGCGCTTCCAGCGCGCGGTGTCAATAATCAAGGGCTCGAAATTCGTTTATGAATATATCAAGCTAAGTGCGATACCTCGGATTTCTAGAGAAATTGAAGATGCCGCAAACTGTCACACCCTGCGACTTTTCCACACAGACAACTGCTTTCCAGTTGATAATGCAGATGGTAATTAACAAGTTTTGCTGTGCCAGTTCAACGTGACTTTAAGAGCGGCTAGGTATTTCCGCCTTCTCGTAAAAATTGTGCGCAAAGACGACAAGCTCCTTACCGACTCATGACGTTCCCAGTTAAAGAACTATGTGTTGTCTAAAAGATAAAAGACATCATGTATAATATATACGTCACGACACGCGAATCTGCAACTTACCTTTACGCTTATGCAAACACAGCGTTTCCGGCTGGCGAGGAAATTAATTCCCTGAAGAGCTTGCCTCTTTTTGCTCAGTCTGCTGACCCGCTTTAGCATATCTGCCTGACTAGAAGGCATTGCTGCACGAGCTACGTGACCGCCGTCGTGAGTGCCTCAACTACACTCTTAATCAGATCCCGGGTAAAGTGCTGGCTATAACCAGGAAACTAGACGAAAATAGTCTAGTTTCCTGGCTATATCTAGCACTTTAAGCAGGACATGATTGAGAGTGTACGTATATGCAAACTCGCGTCGTCGTGTCGCGACCTCCTTCCTTATTTTCGCGCTGGGACCCGAATATGTACACGCGACTTCCTTTTACGCTGGTCTCATTCTCGCACCTATGTATGATCTTCCTAATAAAACTCACAGGCTTCCTTGTGCATTAACCTAAGACGACTCGAAGGCGAAAGCCATCTTGTTTTTCTTCTGGGTCGATGTATGAGGGAGCAGCAAACGCGAGCCGTGGCTTCACGTGCCACTGCCAAGCGCCGTCTTAGTTTTCTTCTCTCGAGGTCGCGCGCTCTCAATTTCCACATCAAAGGAGACATTACAAAAGTCACAACAGTGATGTTGTGGAGCGAAAGCAAGAAGACATTAAGGCTTTCACGAATGCTTTCGCACCATTTGTGTGGCTTTCGCACGATTTGTGTGGCACGAAGACTTTCGCACCTTCGTGTGGGTCAGACCTCCCTGGTGGTTTAACCCGCCGAGAGGAGGTTACGTTATGTGACACCAGCGCAAAAAAAAGGGACAAAGGACAAGGAAGAACTACAGACGAGCGCTGAACTTACAACTGAAGTTTATCTCCGAAACGGGACAGAATATAAAGAAAGAACCACACGTGAACAAAAAAGATTGCAAAGCACTTTTTGCAAAAAAAACATACACAGTGTTATCAGCCCACCTCACATGCGGCGGTCATGCGCACGGGACAAATATCGAACTTCTTTTTCCGTCACTGCGTGAGTGTCCCGTCCATTGCCTTGACGGAAAAAGAAGTTCGATATTTGTCCCGTGCGCATGACCGCCGCATGTGAGGTGGGCTGATAACACTGTGTATGTTTTTTTGCAAAAAGTGCTTTGCAATCTTTTTTGTTCACGTGTGGTTCTTTCTTTATATTCTGTCCCGTTTCGGAGATAAACTTCAGTTGTAAGTTCAGCGCTCGTCTGTAGTTCTTCCTTGTCCTTTGTCCCTTTTTTGCGCTGGTGTCACATAATGAACCACCAACTTGCCCAAAAATGTGCCCTCTTGAGGTTACGTTGCGGAGGCGTCGTGTCGGGATTGCGTTTACACCATCTGTGGCCAACCCTTCTGGGCGCAACATTACCGCGGCCCATATGGTACATCGTGCCCATTTTGCGACGCCCCATTCCGATAGTTGGTCAGGGAACAATCGGGCGTTAAGGACATCTTAGTCGAAATCAAGGAGAAGACATGGACAGGGCATGTAGCGCGTAGGTAAGACAACCGCTGGTCATTAAGGGTAACCGACATAAGCGTGCACAGGGCTCCCCTTCAAGGGGCGCGAAGGTTCGTCGCCGCGCCCCCCTCCCTATTAAGTCAATTTATGGGGCAGACTTCTCCCCCCCCCCTTCCTGCCCCCCCTCGTGCGCACGGATATATTAACCGACTATATTGAGCCCGCCATGGTGGTCTTGTGGTTATGGTGCTCGATTGCATGCTGACCCGCAGGTCGCGGAATCGAATCCCGGCCACGGCAGCCGCATTTTCGATGAAGGCAAAAATGCTCGAGGCCCGTGTGCTTAGAATTAGGTGCGCGTTAAAGAACACCAGGTGGTCGAAATTCATACGGCGTCTCTCATAATCATATCGCGGTTTTGGGACGTTAAGCCCCAACAATTAACTGACTGGATTCCAAGAGAAGGCAAACGCGCTAGGGGGAGAGAGAAGGTTAGGTGGGCAGATGAGATTATAGAAGTTTGCTGGTATAACGTGGCAGCAGCAAGCACAGGGCCGGGTTTGGCGGAACATGGGAGAGGTCTTTGCGCCCGGCAGTGGGCGTAGTGAGGCTGATAATGATGATGATTCCGCGATGTAGCTGCGACACACTTGCTGTGGACTCGTACTGGCCTACAGTTAAGTCGCCTTCGCCGCCTCCGCGCAGCAGGTCACCGGTCGGACCGGGCCGACCACCCGACCTCGAACGCAGGATTCGCGGACCGTTCCACCTCTCAATTACGCTTCATAAAATGAAGCAAACTTGCCTGCGCATTTTTGATACCGCGAATTACTTTCTCTAAGGAGAGGCTTTCGAAAAAAAAATGTTATCACGAGCTTTGAAACTGCTAGCGCCAAGAGCGGACAGTTTTATTCATGGCTCATCAGCCGGCTTACAGGCCTAAATGGTACTGACACGACGACGTGCGTGCGCGCCGCGTGGGTGCGACGATATAAAGCAGGGGTCTCAAACTCATCTCAGCAGCGGGCCGCAGTCGCATAATTTAGTCCCGCAAGGGCCGGGGGGGGGGGGGGGGGTTAGTTTGTACAATTGTCAGCAAACGCTACCACTGAAAAGAAAAAACTTTTTTATATCTCATACACGGGTCATTTCTGAAAAAGATTTGGGGCCAAGATTCCATCCAACAACATGTCAGTAACGATCTCCAAAATGAGTAAAATCTGGACGCCGATCCGGAAATACTGTTTTTGTCTCACGTTACGCTTCAACACATGGTGACCACTGACCACATAGGGTGCCTCACGAAACCAGTCATGCCTGTGTAGATCACGAACGTACTTATCATGAAACTTATATATATATATATATATATATATATATATATATATATATATATATATATATATATATATATTGTAGGCATCTATTATGCACTTCATCCTCATTTGAGCAGCCATCAATCATCACCATCTGTTTGGCTGCGAATCATCATCGTTTTTGGGTGCGCGCTTCATCTCGGATCCGTGGAGCTTGTTCGCTCCCGAGTTCGCGGCTTGTCGCGCAATATATATATATATATATATATATATATATATATATATATATATATATATATATATGGGACGAACATAGCCATGTGCGGGCCGCGGGCAGCGTGTTTGAGACCCCCTGATATATAGGGTGCCACTACAGCGCGCGCAGAGGAACGGTTGTATCGTCGCTTTAACCCCGTCTGGGCAAGAACATGGCCCGTGTCCTGGATGCAGCCCGCTTCGGCCCTATAGCTCACCGGTGCTTGCTAGGGCTCTTTTGCCATCACTGGACCATGCGCCGTAAAAGCAGCACGTGTCATCAACAACGCCCCCGCGCTAACTAATCATAATGCATTCGTAAATAGCCTGAAATGTTTTTTTAAAGCTTAAAAATTTGTGCATGTCGAAATCCCTCGCCCCCCCCCCCCCCTTTTTTTTTGCGCTCTTCTTGACGCATTGCACATTAAATGCGATACGTAATTCTCGCTGTGCTGTTTGAATGGTAATTTTTAATAGTTGTATTTTAGTGTCACATGTATTTATTTCTCAAGCATTTGTATATGTCTGAAGTGTTTGAAGTGCTGTTACTTTTGTATTTTTTATTATTTTTTTAATTGGCAAACGTATTTACTTCCATAAGACACATTGATATTGCTGCGAAACAAGTATTACTATCTTCAATTTCTTTTCTCTCTTGTATTGCTTAGTTCTGTTTGTTAAAGAAGTTGTCAAGTTTTATTTTTGGTTGTAGTGCCGCGTGTGTCGTTCATGAATTTGAAAATGTCTGAGGTGTTTGAATTCTGCTTTTTTAATATTTTCACATTTGTTTACTGTCATAGGAGATTGATGTTTCTGCAACAAAAAGTATTGCTATACTATCTTAAAAATTTCTTTGCTGAGTTCTGTTGGTTTTGAAACTGTGTTATGTTCCATTATTCATGGTTTTGTCCCCCCCCCCCCCCCCCCCCTATGTAATGCCTTCGGGCCTTTAGGGCATTTGAATAAATAAATAACAGAAGTGTAGAAAGCTGGGCCAGTTGGTATGGATCCATGGAAGTTAGCAGCGCGAAAAACGAGACGACGCACACAGGGAGAACAGACAAGTACAAGCGCTGACTTTCAACTAAGCTTCTTCAATCGGAAATAAGGCATATATGCATCACACCGCCAAACCGGTACATGCGCAAACAAAACTTGCTCTTCTTTCCTCGCTCAAAACCAAAAAAGCACACACATGTCACATGTCTCATGTAATCCCAAGATATGAAATTTCCTTATCATGCAGTGTTACCGACGTCTGACTGACACATGCACGTGACAGCTTAGAAATGTGTGCGGCCTCAACAAGTTCCCGTGCTTTCTGGCTTCTGTGTTTGTGCAAAATAGAAGAAGAACCAAAAACAGGAGTACACACACACCGGCGGCAATGCAATGATAAATGTGAGCTAGCGGGGCCTTTCAAGGAATTAAAATGCTCCCTTAATCGCACATTAAGGCACCTGCCCCGTTTGCCCCACGTAAACGCGGTTGCATGACAGAGGTATTGAATAAACAACGCAGGAGCAGCCAGGTACATAGCTGTGGGCATGCTTAACAGTGCAACCTAATGTTACATCGACCTCTTTGTTCTTTGCGCGGCGGTCCACCTTCACACATAGTCTGCTCAACTTGTTTCGCGCCGAGATCAAAACCCGTACATCGAAGTGGTTGGCAACCTTCTTCAGTCTGTGAGTAAAACCATGAATGTATGGTATTACAGCGACTTTCTTGCCTGTTATTTGGGCTGGCTTAGGTTCATTAGGTCGCTGTAATACCATACAAATAAGTTGTAAAATATCAGCAGCTACTTTCTCTCGTCCCACTACAAAGAAAATGTATACGCGCTGTCTTCTCAAAGTGTTAATATTATACGGATCTGTTCAATTGTCCGTCGCAACATTATTGTTGCTTTCAAAATATTTAATAACTCCTGCTAAGTTCCGAAGCAAAACCAGAGAAAAAGCCATTGTTTTGCCATTGCTTACTGAGGAATTCTATCGGTTGGAGGATCTCAGTGAGGTAGAGTTGATCCAGACAACGCAGAATGCCTGGCAGTGTATGCCTGAATGAAATGAGGTAGACAGCAAAAAAAAAAAAAAAAAAAGAAAAAAGAAAAAAAAGAAATCAGCTGTCACAGGCGTATGGAAACAACACAGAGGCCTGGAATGTGCGTGAATTTCCATCTGTGCGAGGGCACGGCTGCATTTCGCGTTAACAAAGACGACAGTCGTGATACCGCGTTACCAGTGCTGGTCCCTCTCTTGTTACGTTAACGCTAATTGCTACTTTATACATATATACACTTAAGAGCAGGGACTTGAAACACCACAGTAAAAGCAGCGTTGCTCTTCAATTCTTATAACACCTTCAGTAACGGGCTATGATAGATTGTTCATCTCTCTGCATCGGTGTAACAGTGGTTACGGTGATCAGCTACTGACCGTTGGGTCGCGGGTTCGATCCCCGCCGCGGCGGTCGCATTTCTATGGAGGCGAAATGCTGGAGGCCCGTACGTGTATTGTGCGATGTCAGTGTACGTCATCGAACACCAGATGGTCCAAATTTCCGATGCGTTCCACTACGGCGTCCCTCTTAATCATATCGTGGATTTGGGACGCAAAACCCCAGATATATTACAGCAAAAGCTCGTTAATTTGAACTTGGGTAATTCGAACTTGGGTATTTCGAACTTACAATTTGATTCGTATTGACGCCCTGGCCCCGGCACAGCCCTGTGCATTTAATGGGGGGGGGGGGGGGGGGGGGAATTTCCGACAATTCGAACTCGTCGGTAGGCACGACGGTTAACTAGAACTGGGAGCACCGTTTTCATTGCTACTCGCAGAAGTCAGCCCAAAGTGATCACAATGTGTTGTAAAACCAAACCAAACCAAATTTACTAGAGATGCAAAACAACAATATATCCGCATTTCTCAGCAGATGGGAATTCGGACGCTGCCCTGGAGCTCTTAGGCAAGCTGCAAACGATGCTCATGGAGTAGCGACTGAAGGAACGCAGGGAAATGAAAATTGGAGATCACTTTTAATTTTCATTGCGTTAACTCTGCCACGTAAATAAACATGTTTTGGAGCATAAATAGCGTCGTATATTGTGACATTAAGACTCGCTGCTCACATGAATGCATGTCGGTGCTTGTTTCAGGCGTAGCACTGATTACTCAATTAATTCTCTGTTTCAGCGTAGCACTGATTATCAGAAGCCACATGTAGCAGTTGAATCAGCATACCCGGACTAGAACTTTCAGTCATCGCCACATCTCGTAATCACCCCATGTGTAGCACCAGAAGACAGTTCAACAAGGTCCCCCCCCCCACACACACACACATCGTGAACAGATCTTTCCCTTTCCTGGAGTTCCTTTTCCTTCATGTTTTTTCAATAAATCCAGTTGATAGATTGCGCTTGTCGTGTCCACTTCGTAACGTGTGTCCTTTCTAACTTTTTATGTTCCAGTAATTGTAGCGCAGTATTCTAATCATCAATTAATTCTGCTCGCTGTTACAGCTCCATGAACTTAATCTACGAAATCACGCGGCAGAAACGTGTGGTAGCGCCTAGTTCGCGATAACGAGTCCAGTGGTTCGATCCCGGTCGCGGCGGTCGCATTTCGATGGAGGCGAGATGCAAGAGGCCCGCATACTATGTGATGTCAGTGCACGTTAAAGGGGCCCTGCAACACTTTTCCAAGTAGCCATGGAATGGATTCACTAAAGGAGCTTATTGCCTCACGAATTCACTGCCGCAAAAAATTTTGGAATCCGTGCAGTACGAGTGGAGTTACAAAGATTTGTCGCACGCTGCGATTGCATTCTCTCTTCTCTCGTCCCGACGAAAGCGCTGGAAGCTAAGCAGGGAGGGATGGCACAGGGGAAGAAAATACGTCACGCGCGCCTCGTGATCGAATGGAATGGAATGGAAAAACTTTATTTTTGTCCTGCAGGACGCGCTAGCGAGTAGCGGGCGTCTCCCACGTAGAGATCTTCAGCGCTTTTTCTCCTTCTTTTTTCTTCGAAAATGCGAATTTTCATTGCGATCGCGCGCGCACGCGTGGACAAGTCGCGGCCTCGCGCGGCGGCCTCTGTAACTACCGAGCGCGCCATGCTCAAATCAGCCAATGGCTGATACAATGGCGGTGACGAGTGATTTTTGAGTATGCAGCGTCATTTGTCGAGAGAAGAGAAAGCAATTTTTAGCTGACTTTGAGAATTTATTGTGAAGTCCACGCCGCGTGCTGCGCTATAATATTTGGCTCGCGTGTTCTCGAGAGCCTGGACTACCGATCGGCAGCATTTTCTGAGAATGTTCAAAAAGTGTTGCAGGGCCCCTTTAAAGAACACCAGATGGTCGAAATTTCCGGAGCCCTGCTTCACGGCGTGCCTCATAGTCATATCGTGACCCTCTTAGGGTACTGCCCGTGCGGTGTGGTGCGATGTTCATTCATTCTACCGCCCGTCCACTCGCTCGAACACCGCTTAATGTGAACAACCTTATATAGTGCCATTCGAGTTCGCATTAACGAGTTTTTAATGCATTATCATTACTGTTCATCTGCGCTACACAACTGCGCTATTCACAACGTCGATGTTCCCGAGACAAGTAGGTGGGGCAGCGTGCAGTGACGTAGCCTGGAGGGAAGAGGGGTTGGGGGGGGTTCAAATTCCTCCCGAAAATTTTCAATTTTGCTCGCGTATATATACACGCACACATACAAAGGCGTCCACGAACATACATAAAGTATGGTTGAACACCCCCCCTCCCCCCCCGAAAACATTTTCTGGCTACGCCCCTGGCAGCGTGTATGCCAAATATATGCCGCTCTTAGGTCACAACGTCCGCGACGCTTCATCTTAATATAAAACATTTTATTACGTTTCAATTTCAAGTGTCTGTTATTCTTCCGAAATGCAGAAAACAATTCACGCAAGCGTTTTTTTTTTTTTGTCATAGGTCATTCAATGTTTCATTTGCAATGCAGCTGCATCCAATAACAAAATACATATGTCGTCTTGTCTGGTGCCATAGTCAGTGAGCATGAACTGAAGAAGGGGTATTTGAGAGGGGCCATGACTCGGCCACCCAACAATTTGTGGTTTTCGGCGAAATATAGAAATAGAAGATCTATTATGCCTATACATCTATGAGAAGTAGACTGTAAAACACTACTTCAGTGCAAAACAAGCCCCAGAAGTGGAAGGATGGATGGATGGTATGAGCGTCCCCTTTATAACGGGGCGGTGACATGTCTGCCACCAGGCTCGAAAAAAAAAATAGGGAAAGAAAGCTTTCTTTTTATGTTGGCCCAATGCCTTATCTATATTGATTAAATCTATGTTATTACACTGAAGAAAAATATAAATTCCCGGTCCATCTCTCTGTCTCTTAAGGCAGAATGACTGTTTTTCCTCATTATTTGATTTCGTCCTTTATCTCTTCTTCTCTGCCACCAATACTCTAACCGTCTCTGACTTATTTCTATCGCGGATGTGTTCAGCTTTCCATTGTTGTCCCTAAAACCCAAGGCTTCATGTAGACTCGTGCCCACACGTATATCTGGGTGGATATCGCCACATTCAATCAGTACATGTTCCATCGTTTCCTTAGTTCCCCCCACAGCATGTACACTGTCGTCCTTTATGAAAGGGAACACACGAGCGCGTGGCCGGCGGGCTGCGGCGGCTGCCTACAGCATCATCAACCGACAGCTAAAGAAAACGCGTCCGCTTTTGGCGGCACCGCCTGTTGCGATATCGGAGCGGGAGCGTTATCTAGCAGCGCTTGTCCAATAGCCATGACTCGTTATTTTGTTTGTCAATAGATGACACCGAAAGCGGACGTGCTTTCTTTAGATATCGGTTGATGGTGCTGTAGGCAGCCGCCGCAGCCGCCGCAGCGCGCCGGCCACGCGCTCGCGTGTTCCCTTTCATAAAGGACGACAGTGTACATCGTTCTTCTTCGTTACTGAATCTCGCTTTGTAACTACGCGTTCTAAGGCAACCCGACCTTGCGTCGCCGGCTCTAAACACCGCCCACCGCCGGCGACCGCCATTTTGCCATGGTGAGTGTGACGTCGTGTGCGTCATGGAGTGGAGCCGTCGTCTTCTACCTAAGTTTCAGCCGCTGCAAATCAATAAATTTTCAATGCCGAGCTGCAGAAAGCTGTAATAGCTAGATTGCACGCGCAGCCGGCCACGAAACAATATCGTTGGCCGGAATGCAGACGCTCGCAAAGCACGCGGCTTGTTACGTCACGGCTCGCGAGCGCGCCAGTGCTGTCAGACTCTCGGGCCGCTTCGCGTGTTTTTAAAAATATTCATTATAAATTAAGTGCTCGACCATATGCGCTGCGACTTCGCCAGCTTGTTTGTGAACACCCAAGGATTAACCCACATAACACAGATTATGAGAGAAAATTGGCTGTCATGGCCCCTTTAGGGGGGCTGGCTTTTTTCTTTGTTAGACAGAACATTAATGAGAACTAACAGACAATTATGCCAAGGAAAGTATAGGGGATGTTATTTGCAGTAATTGTAATGTAAATGTGAAGAAAGAAAAGTAGACGAAAAGATAACTTGCCACCGACAGGATCCGAACCTGCGACCTTCGAATAACGCGTCCGATGCTCTACCAACTGAGCTACAGCGGCTGTAATCCCCCCCGTCCGCTTGACGGGGTATAATATGTGCATTAAAACCTGGGAGTGTTAGTCTGCGCTGCTAGTAGCCATGAAGGCGAGTGTGGAACTCTTTTTCTGTCTGCTGGCGTCAAGAAGCACGTGATCTTTTTACGAGCTGGCAGCTGACCCTCGCATACTACCTCAAGGCATCCAGTCTGCAAGAACGAGACCCTCGCTACGAATGAACCAAAGAAGGGGAATTTTAAGGGCTCGCTTTTTTTTTTCGCCGATGCTTGTTTTAGTTATTATTATTATTATTAACATATGTGAATGCATAATTTTATTTTATGTGATTAAAAATAAAGGATATATTATATATATAAACAAAATGGCCGCCATTGCAAGATGTGTGTCCCCCCCTTGTGGCCTTTATGGATTTACGCCACTGGTTAGCTCTAACTAATGTTGGCTCAGCGAGCATGTGCGACAACTCAGTCGCACATCATAAGTAAGCATGTGCCCGCTGTGAATGTGTAGCGCAGAGCTCACGCCAAAGAAAAAACGAAAGACAGAAAGAATGATAGAGGTCAAGTTCATGACTTTTGTGGCTCAACTCTGAAAAACATGTTTTCCGCGCCGATATCTTATAAAATAAAAGAAGAGCAACGGAACAAAAGCTAGCGATAAACACATATGCTGGCTACGCTTTATTTTGAAAGAAAAAGAACAGGATGCGGAGATAGACTTGCTTCGTCGATCGTATCTTTTGCAGTGTAGACGTTTCTATGCTAGACTACTTGACAATGTCACGTACGCAAGAAGTAGCTGCAACAGTGCTTTTGCGGACCAACATTTTCTTACATGTAGGGTGCATGTGCGAATAGTGATATTTCAGACCGAATTGAATACCGATTATTTTCGAATACTGCGGTGCTATTTCGTACAATCACTATAAAACAGCATTCACGTCCCAGCGTTCATAACCTTCAAAAGGAAACGCACGAATTGTAGAACTACCACCCTGTATTGAAGCCCTCCGCACAAGATCAACATTCAAGAGAGCTGCCAAGAAATGTTCACTAACCACACTGCTGCTGCCTACAGTATACAGACGTATCACTGTTAATACATAATGTGGTTGAACTTTATTTTACAGTTTTCAATGATTTCTTATTGGCTAATGTTGAGATTTTTTTTTTGTCTAAACATTTATCTGTCATTTTACCTCATTTTATTTTTTGAGAAACATTATAGTTTTTGCCACCTAGTATACATACTTCACTTGCTGGTATTCCCCTCGTACTTTATATATTGTATGAGAACAAACAGACAATGATGCCAAGGAAAGTATAGGGGATGTTATTCTGTAGTAACTGTCATGTAAACGTGAAGAAAGTAAAGTGGACGAAAAGATAACTTGCCGCCGGCAGGGACCGAACCTGCGACCTCCGAGTAACGCGTCCGATGCTCTACCAACTGAACTACAGCGGCTGTCATCCCTCCATCCATAATGTGTAAGGGGGGCATGACCGTCGCCGTAGTTCAGTTGGTAGAGCATCGGACGCGTTACTCGAAGGTCGCAGGTTCGGTCACTGCCGGCGGCAAGTTATCTTTTCGTCCACTTTAGTTTCTTCACGTTTACATGACAGTTACTACAGAATAACATCCCCTATACTTTCCATGGCATTCTTCTCTGTTAGTTCTCATTAATATTGTGTTTGACAAAGCAAACGAGGTCCTTTCCTTCTTTACATATTATAAGCATTCGTGTGTTTCTCAGTATTTGATAAATTAACGTGCGCGTTCGTGTGATTCCTGTATGACCAATAATGTGTTTATTACTACCTCGTTAGGCATTAATGCGAAGTCCACCTAACTGTTTGTCTTCCCCTTGACCGCACTCCGCACTATTGAACAAAAGAAACATCAGGAGTAAAAATATGCAGATTGTTAGCATGAATAGAATTCACCAGATAGTGCCAACTAACGTTTTAAGGCCGCTTCAGTGCGGCTTCCCGAACGACGTAGTTTGCTGCACTAAATAAGCTCTCATGTCTTACATCTCTAGTATGCCTACGGTGCAGTTGAAATTTGGAAAATGGTCGTGAAATATTCGAGCGAAAAGAATCGCATTAACGAAAAGCGGCTATTGGAATCGATAACCGATGGGGACATCTATATTCGACTCATGAAATCGATTCGATAGAATGTCGATTCAATATAATGTCCTCTTGGATTCGACAGAATTCAATAGCACACTTTTAAATTCGATATTCAAAATTTTCGAATATTCGCACACCTCTAACTATATGACTCCATTATTCAAGCTGACATCTACGAGAGAGGTAAAAAAGAAGCATGATTACAGCAATAGCTCCGTAATGGCCATTGTAAAGTGAAGAGATGACGCGGGTTTTCCGTACAAACCGCTGAATATGCTAGCTTGTTGTTGCAGGATATTGCTGCACTCTGAGCTTAGTTTGACCCGATAATGAAGTTTTTGAAACGTTTTGTCGCGACCGTTTGTGCTGCTGCTGAGTGTGCGTCCCTTCTCGTGTTCGTGCGGAAAATAGCACAGACAATGAACAAAAAACGTCATACGCACAATAAGCGATTCGCCGGTGAAAACTCGGCATCGCTGATTGCATTCAAATTCTTCTTTTACGAGATTTAGCGTCTCGCAAGTAAAGAAGTAATATCTCAACTGATGGAAGTTTAACGAAATTCGGTGCCATATCAACACGGTTCAGTACCAGCTGTCAATCATTTCCCCACAATTAAAGGCAAACGTGTTTCTTGAGGCGCTGGATGTTTACGCTCAAAATGTTTAGTTGCAAACTTATCGCAATGCCCATAACTGGACTTTCTATATTTCTGGGCTCATGTTTAACTTGTGCAAAACCGTTTATTTATATTTGTGTTATCATAAGAATATACGCTTACGTTATGTTTATTTCGTTGTTTTGTTGAGAAGCAAGTATGATCAAAGTGTTTTATTTTTTTTCTCTCGACGTGGAATGGTGTTTGTGGGGTCAGGTTTCTCTCCTACACGAACTGAATTCAAGCAAATCATTTATTCTGAATTATTATTTAGCCAGGGGCGGCACCAGGATTTTTTTACTGAGGGCGCACCCACGACATGCGAGTTCCTTTAGGGGGGCGGGGAAGCTGGGAACATATGCGTTGTGTTTTGACTATGCTTGCTCTTGGGGGGGGGGCAAAGGGGGGGGGGGCAGGCAGAAATTTTGGGGTGGCTCCAGCCCCCCCCATACCCCCCGCTGGCGCCGCCTCTGTATTTAGCAGATACTAAACATTGCTACGTCGTGCGAAAACAGCAGCACCTTGAAGAAGGTTTACCAAAGTGCACATAGCCCGAGACTGTATACCGCTGTTTACGATTCGAGTTGGCCGTACACTCCGTCTGCCCTCTACACCGTTTGCGTCACGAACGGAACGGTGCTCGCTTAGGAAACCTCTCGAGAGTGCTCCTGAGCAGCGCAACCGTTGACGACTGGAATGCTCGTGTCGAAATAAACAGACGTGCTTCGTGCGGAAACTGAGTACAAGGCAGGAGACCCGCTAAAGACGGCAAGTTGCGCAAGCCTTGCCCCTCTGTTTCTGTCTGCTCGCGTCCCCAAAAGATAGCGAACACGGCTACTAATCCGGGCCCAACTCACAAATGTAGGCCACTCTTTTCGTACGCGTTATTCGCTGTTAGTCGGCGCCGATGCTAATTATAGTGTCAGGAGTTGAATTGGGTCTTCTCTTTTGAGCAATGCGAATGTAAGAATCACTGGCTTGGAAAGGGGGGGGGGGGGGGTTGAACCCCCCTTCCACCCAGAAAACTTTCAATAGTGCATGCGTATATCTTCACGCACACATGCAAACACAAGCCCGCACATACATTTAGAGTAGTTGCACTCTTTCCCCCCCCCCCCCCCTTCCCCCCCCCCTCCCCCCCCCCCAAAAAAAATAAAAAAGTTCTAGCTACGCCCCTGGTAAGAATGTCGTGCGTGTGCAGGTCCAGGTACGCTGCCTGCGTTGCATATGCGAATCGTATTAGGCGGTCTCCGGGAGCGCGGCTTTGAGAGAAACAGGAGGGGAAAGTGTCGAATAGAATGCGGCAATCGTTTTCGCCTCTGCTAGAGGAAACCAATTCGTCGCAGGAAAAGTGCATCAGAAGGGCTTTATTAGAGCCCTGCCGATACACGGAGATCGCCAGCAAAATCATGGTGATGCAGGGGTAAAAGTAGGATGCGATGCCCGCATCGTGATCCAAACCCAACCCCCCTCTTCGGAAGGTGCACGCTGGCGTTTCGGTCAGTGACAGTTCGGAAACGGCCGCGCGTACTGAAAGACAACGCACCGCGAACAGTCAGTCGGTCGCATTTGACGCGCCCGCAGAGAGGAAAAAACCCCCCACAAGTTCTGGTTTCGAGCGAAACTGGAATCGCACCGCCGCTTTTCCCACACACAGAACCGGAGCAGTCAGTCAACCACCCTTCCCCGCCGATCGTCGTCTGCATCCGTCGGGCGTCGTCTGCTAGAGGCGATTACGCGCGTTACACGCGTTGCCCGTGGTTACGGTTACGTTACGCGGTTACGATCGTCCGCGTACGAACGCCGACTCACCCAAAATCACGCCGTCCAAGTCGAAAAGCACGTGTGTCACCGGCTTGAAGGTCGCTGCCATGGCCCCCGCCCCGAGCGCACCCTGCCGCCTTGGCGTCTTCCTCGTCAACAGGCGAGTGTGGCAGACGACGCGGTGCGAGGTTTCACTTTCGATAAAGTGTGACGTGACAAACGACACGTGTTTACCATGTTCTATCAGCGCGCTAAAACTGCGTGCGCATCCGTCGATGTGGAAATATAGAAGCGCCTTTTTGTGAATGAAATGTTGAGTTGATTACAAATTTAGAGCATTGTTAATATGGCCAAAAAGCTGTTATGCCATAATGAAAAGACTTAAAAGGAAGAATATATATGTATTCAAGAAAATTTATTTTCAATTGCTAAGTTGGTCAAATAATTTCAAAAAGGTAACTTTCTTGAAACTCGCAGTTTTCTTTCGGTAGCAATTTCCGATCTTGAAGGCTGTACTTTGAGAGTGTGACTTTTTGAGTCCTAGTATCGGCCCGACACGTCACCTCCGAGATGCAGGGCACAGCGTGACTGAGTATCGGCTGTGCTTTCGTATCTTCACCTGCACTGCACCCGCTATCAGACACAACGATCACGCGCTAAAAAAAAAAAAAAAAATACTTGTCCATCTTACTGTTCTCATTTTTTTTCGATGAAGTAGTACTGCGCACGCCGTCCTAATTTTTGCCCCCCTCCGTGGTCACCGAGCTTTGGAACACCGTGCTTGGGAACTGGTGGTCGGCATCCTTTGTACACCAAATAATACTATGTAACTGCAATACGCGAGAGCTCAAGCTTATGGCGCAAGAAGTAGCTCTTGGCAACGACAACGGTGGCCTTCGTAGTGATTTTTCCACGCGCACGCAAATAGCGCAGCAGAATGTCGATGGGCATCACGGAGGCCATCCACACACTTTACCGTTTTTCTACATGCTTCACAGATGGCGCCAGGTGTCCGTTGTTTTCGTCAAAGTGATAAAGTGTGAGTAGCGCAAGCATGTGTGTGCAGAACGCTAGTGCGGCGCTTTATTAAACACTCACAAACTTGTGGATCGCGTGCATCTTATTCAGTATATTCCGCTGGGTATCTTGATAGCTCCACTTTGTTAACATTACTTCTGTGCGACTGACCGGTTGATAATGTATACCGTTGCAAAGAGGCGCGTGAATGCGATATGCCCAAGCTGTTGCCAAGTTAGCAATTTGTATTAGACTCTGCTGCTGCATTGAAGATTCTGAATGAATGCGTCAATGTGGCCTCCTAACATACGCATGTTTTTTTTTTTTTTTTTTAATGTGCTTTTCCACGAAATAAGGAACGTCGGTGTCGGCATGTTCATGCCACGGGAGCCTCGCTTGCTTATGTAAGCGCGGCGCAAAGTTTGGTCGGGTCCATCCATCAACGTAAACCGCAAAACGCGATTCTTGCCAGAAGTGGTACGAATAAAACAGCAAAAGCGAAGCAACGTCTTTCCGGGTCAGTAAAAAAAAGAAAATTTCAAAAAAAAAAAAAGTTACGCAGTCGACAGGATTCGAACCTGTGCGGGGAGACCCCAATGGATTTCTAGTCCATCGCCTTAACCACTCGGCCACGACTGCGAGATATCTCGCCTTGAGCAAAATATTGATGTAATAGGTGAACCAACATTATTCTTTTTTTTATTTATTTATATATGAAAAATATGGGAAGGTAGGCTACGTAAGAGCCGGCTTGTTTCTCGGGTATTGTTTTATAATTTTTTAGGACATAAATTAAGGGGAGCTGCAAGCCGCAGAAAGCTGAAATCATCTTTCCTTCGTGTGAATCGCACATGAGCTGGGCTTTGGTAATAATGTTGCTGCTTTTTTCTTCCGCTAAAGCGGTCTGTAACTTTCCTCGCAGGAGCGTAGCCAGAAATTTTTTTCGGGGGGGGGGGGGGGGGGGGTTCAACCATACTTTATGTATGTTAGTGCGTGCGTTTTTATGTGTGCGTGTATATATACGCAAGCAAATGGAGGCGAAATGCTAGAGTCTTGCATACTGTGCGATGTCAGTGCACGTCAAAGAACACCAAATGGTCGAAATTTCCAGAGCCTTCCACCCAGGCTCGTAGCCAGCAATTTTTTTCGGGGGGGGGGGGGGGGGGGGAGGAGAATGGGGCCACTCGTTGAAAACCTTGAAAACCACCAATGTTCATTATTTGTTAGCGGTAAAACACCCCCCTCCACCCGAATTTCAGGAGAGAGGGGGCGCCCCCCCCCCCCCCCCCCCCTTGGCTACGGGCCTGCCTCCACTACGGCGTCCCTTATAATCATATAGTGGTTTAGGGACGTTAAACCCCAGATATTAATATTACTATTTTCCACTTACATTATGCAACCGTGGTGATCATTACGTCTAATTGCATTGAAGCATGTGAAAGCAAATTCGATATGAAACAGGAATAAAAGTAAAATGCAAGGATATAATAAAAAGTAAAAAAATTCTGGAGGCATGGGAAATAAAAAGGAACTAAGTTTTAAGCAACTAAAGAGCACTAAGTCTTTCAAAAAAAGACTAAAAAATGCAAAACTGCGTTCATTCAACCTTAATCCAACGATTGAGTATATGTGATTTTTTCCCCCTTTGACCTAGGACACGTGGGCCTGGGTGCGACAAAGATCCGGCGGTATGCCACCGAAAGTCACATATGTTGGGCCGGCACTGCTGGCTTCGAGGAGCATTCACTTGCCAAGTACGCTCCCTCTCAAGCTTTTCTTCCTCCATGGCGCTCTTCAAGACGACGCGGGTTCGATTCCCCGGTCTCGGCCGCTACTTTTCGACGGAGGTTACATACGAAAAAAGAAAAACTTGACAATTGGCTAATTGGTTAAACACTAGACCATTAAACGAAAAAAGACCGTGTAGTTTGATTAGGTTCCAGTGAAAGAGCCACCAATGGGAAAAAATTAATCAGCATTTAATCAGGTTCAAGGTCATTAATTAAGTATATTTGAATTGGGTTCCAAATGAATCCGGGATGTTCTATTTCAGAACTAACCAGTGAGGTGTATGATGTACGCATTGTCTTCCATTTAGCTTGATGTCAGTGGCTTCTGATGAATCCGAGTGTTTTAGGTGTTTTAGGTGTTATTGTGTCAATGTGGGCAGTCCATGTCACGTCGGCGGAAATAGAGCACTGCACGGGCTCGGGCCTACCCGAAAACCCGGGCCCGGCCCGGCGATCCGTGGGCCGGGCCGGGCCGGGTAAAGTAGGTTTCACGGCGGGCCCGGGCCGGGCTCGGGCCTGAAGCTCCGGGCTTAGGGCCGGGCCCGGGTTTGAGATGGCGGGCTCGGGTCGGGCCGGGCCTGGACTTTTCTCGATTCTTAAAGAGACACGAAAGTGAAACACTGTGCAGTGTCTAAACCACTGTGCCAGCACAGTGGTTTAGACCATGGTGTAAGAACTTATTCTTACACCGTGGTTTAGACTAATAATGTGTATTCTGAGAATTTGAATATCATTCCTTTCACCACCGTAAGTTTATTCAGACAGGAAAAAATCAAGACCAAAGTTCCATTTTAGAATTTCGTGCGGTAATCTCCGCGCGTGGCGTCACGGATTTCAAACTGTATTCGTCGTATTTTGGGGGGCACTGGATCTTCAAACTTTACTGAAACGTGGTATGTTAAGTCTATGGGCTACTCAGAGGACAATTTACTTCATTTTTACCGATTAGGACCTACGTAGGCCCCAGTAGACGCCGTCAGAATCTATAACGTGACGACTTCTGCTGCGCGAATTTCAAGGTGGCGTCGCCACCCGCATTTCGGCGCTTACGAAGTCTTGTCACGGCGAGCGTGGTTACTTTGGAGTTGTAAAACAGTAATTTACTGATAATCAAAAAAATTATTTTTCTCTTTAGTGTCCCTTTAAGTTTATTCCAGAGAAATTGCTCATACATATATGTTTCACATTTTACCTCGAAAAAAATGGTTCTTTTTTGTGGGGCAAGCTATTTGGAGTTCTATGATGGACAAGTACTGAACTTCTTTTGCTTCTTGCATATGGGGCTACTTGATTTATCTGAAACTGGCGAGCTAAAAGTAAGTACGCCAGACGCTTACATAGTTAACATCTGGCCATTCTGGGCTTTATTCGCATTCTTTATTATTTTATATCCCAAATGGTATTCTTTGATCACAGTAATTAAGGTAATATAATAAATTTATAACTTATCATCGCAAGAGCTCTAAAGCTGGGAAACGATTTTGAATATTCCAGCCCTCCACTAAAACGAACGGACTGCACGGAGTCTTGTTACATAGAATCCCTATAAAGGCATTTGTTTTCCGTGGCTTTGTCACGGCTCCCAGTGGTCATGTCACGCGAGATGTACGTACATGCACAGCCTGCCTTGTGCGCCCACATTGTTAGCGTTTGAGCTTTCGTCTTGTTCAGCTATAGCAGGGGTCTCAAACTCGCATCAGCTAACAGTCTGCATTCACGAAAATTTAGTCCCGCAAAGGCCAGGGCAAGGGGTAGGAGGGGTGGGGGGTGCGGAATAAGTTGTACCAAATGTCACCTGATTTTGTCATTTCAAATACATTTCCCATATCTCATATATCGGTCATTTCTGAAAGGTATTTGTTGGCGAGATTCTAACAACATATTTATACCTATCTCCAAATTGACTAAAATCTGGACGCCGATTCTAAAATATAGACTTTTCTTTCACGGCTGTGTATGAACGCATGGTGGACGCATGGGGTGTCTGACAAGAAAATGTTTTAGACCTGTCATGCCTATATAGCTTAAGGAAGTACTTATAAAGAAAAAAAATCGGACGAAGGCAGCCGTGTGCGGGCCGCGGGCCGCGTGTTTGAGACCCCTGCGCTGTATAGTGCGAGAGATACATGATACTGCCGCAACAACGTTGGAATGTGCAGGAATAGCATAGGTCCATTAAACAAGGCCTTGGGCAAAGTATATTTGCTTACGAAATGCCTGGCTTGAAAAAAGACAATTACGAATTCCGTGCCACGTGATTGATGTCCCTTTACCTCGAACCATATGAATAAGCGTCGAACAGATTATTTGCGCCAGGTATTACCAAACTGGAACAAACCCTGAAAATAGATCGAGATCTCTTCGTCCTCCTCCTGTCAGTCGTATAGTCCAATGACCACCTTCTATACCAGTGCAACATCGTTAGCAAGGCGTACACCATTATAATATGGGAAAAAAAAAACAAGAGAGCGCGGTGCAAAACATGCATAACATACACTACTGAAAACTGCACGGAGAAACCCTCAAAGAGGAGTTTTATAGATGGCATTGAAGACCGGCGCGACGTTCGGGAACGACACAAATGAAGACAAGAGCTGGACACCTATGTTCATTGTGCAGAAGTCCGCATAGACATCCTAAATTTGCTCCAGGGGTGGAAGTTAAAAGCAACGACTGGCGACGCCTTCAGAATTCGCAAGGCAGATGTACTCCCCTGCTAGCGTAAGCAGTGCGAGAAACTTTAGGGCGTCAGGATATGTGATGCAACAGCGCATAATTTGATTTTTGCTCAATGACATGTGAAGAAACAAGCTGTAAAATATGCCACAAACAACTGATAGAGTGTACATACTAGCAGCGGTGGGATAGATGAAAAGAATGCTATGACAAATATTTTTTTTCTTCGTTTCGGCTGCTTATACGTATTTCTAAAAGTACACGTGGTGCGCTCGGTTCATTATAATTTTTGTCTATGTTAGCGCAGTTACAAGAACGTAACAAATTTTGCTTTCCTTCTCTATTTCTCATGCTCTGGCAAGGGGCTACTATGCTGAAGACAGGCGCTCAATGTAAACAAAAGGAAGAGAGCGTTCTGTTCCTTGTGTCCTCTGGTTTTATTGCGCGATGTATTGAAACTGAACTCATGCTGCAAATCACTTTCCTTGCTACAATATCTGCGACGAAACGCTCTTGATGATCCCCATCGTTGACGTTTCGGCACCCAGAACGGGAGCCTTGTTCACAACGATTGTGAACAAGGCTCTCATTATGGGTCCCGCAACGTCAACGCATTTTTACTCCCTTGTGGTCGGTGTCCTCGTCTTTTTATTCAATGATTCTTCCGGACCAGGCGGGTGTCCGTCCAAGCCTTGATTGCATCCCCATAGTGTTTGCAGAAAAAGTTGGTACAGTGTACCACTGCCAGAAAACATTCATTCCATCAAGTATATCAGCTCAGCTGTTTTCACCGTGAGCCCCTTTTTACAGAAAAATAACCATAGGTTAAAGTATAATTTTTAGCGAAGCATGCACCACCAAAGCGTAGATATATCATATATGTCATTTAAAACACCTTGTCGATTTCGTGTTCGGGCGACACCACATAGATCATTGGCTCGGGCCTCGGTCGGGCCAGATCTGCGGTCGGGCCGGGCCGGGCCGGGTAGGCGAATTTTTTCCTCGGGTACGGGCCGGGCCCGGGTCTCGCTTTCAATCACCGGGTCGGGCTCGGGCGGGTAAGTTTAAACAACTTCCGGGCCCGGGCCGGGCCCGGGCTGAAAAATCCCGGCCCGTGCAGTGCTCTGGGCGGAAAGGTGCACGCCTGAGTACTTTATTGCAGAAACGCATTCTGTAGGCATTGCGTTATTCCCATAAGAATTCAGCTGGGGATTGGTAGTAGTCGTAAAAGTTGTAACTTTTGTTTTAGAAGCGTTAATTTTCACTTGCCATTGATTACACCAAGTGGAAATTATGTTAAGGTATTTTTGTAAAGCAGTGTGGGCATATGCCGTTAATAATCCGTCAGTAAATCACACAGTTGCAGACAAGCGAGTAGTAGATGTCAGGTTGTTAGTAATGTGGTTAATGTAAATGAGAAACAGTATCCGATCAAGTACTGAGTGAGCCTTGTGGTACCCCGGATTTAACATTAATTAAGGAAGATGAACAATCATTTAGGGTCACAAATCGATAACACTTACACAAAAATTTAGTTATCCAGTTCGTAACGTTCCGGTTTATGTTTAGGGAGTCTAGCTTCATTAATAGATGACTGTGGGGTATTTTGTCAAATGATTTTAGAAAATCGATAAATACGGCGTCAAGTAGTATTCACGCATGAACGGCATCATGTCAGTCGGTAAATAATTCCAATAATTGTATTTCACATGAACGGCCACGGTGGAAAGCATGTTGGTCAGGAATAAAGTAATTGTGCTAAGTACTTCATTACTGTCGATTGTATGATGTGTTTTAGTAATTTGCAAGGTATGCTGGTTAGTGAAATGGGCCTGTAATTTGATGGCGCGGAGGAATCGCCTCATTTAGATATTTTGGAGTCACGCGAGCAATTTTCCACGCGTCAGGCACACATCCAGTGTCAATGGATTGTTGAAACATAGCCACATAAACACGTGATTTGACCGGCTTAGTAACTTTAAGTGAGTTAGGGCGTATGCCATCTTGTAAAGCTGAAAGGGGATGAGGTTTAGCAAGACGTTCCATAGCCGATTGTATGCCTTCTGGAGCGATCACAATGTCATATCTATCGATCAATATATATATATATATATATATATATATATATATATATATATATATATATATATATATATATATATATATATATATAAATCTGTACATACTCATCATCACCGCTTGGCTTTTGGTTGTGGGGCTCATACTCGATACAATAAAGAAGAGTCTTGAGGGTCCTAAACGGTGCCTCACAATATATATATATATATATTGTGAGGCACCGTTTAGGACCTCAAGACTCCTAAATATATATATATATATATATATATATATATATATATATATATATATATATATATATATATATATATATATATATATATATATATATATATTGTGAGGCACCGTTTAGGACCCCTCAAGACTCTTCTTTATTGTATCGAGTATGAGCCCCACAACCAAAAGCCAAGCGGTGATGATGAGTATGTACAGATTTGAAGATGAAGCGCATAAATAATGCTTACAATATATATATATATATATATATATATATATATATATATATATATATATATATATATATATATATATATATATATAGATATATATATATATTTGTTTATGGGGGGTTTCTGAAGACGCTCTCGAACTTTGCAAATCCTATTTATTGCCCAAAGTCAATATTTAGCCATTTCGTTAAAGAATCCTCATTTTCAAATGAATTAATTACAATAAAATTTTCTGTAGTGTGCAAGGTGGCTTTCAGCAATATGCAACTGATTTCACTCGCCTGCCTATGATATTGTATTCTTTAACCCTTGGCTAAAATAGCTGGCACTCCCAGTGTGCGTGCGTGCGTGCGTGCGTGCGTGTGTGTGTGTGTGTGTGTGTGTGTTTGTGTTTGTGTGTGTGTGTGTGTCTATTGGAGAGAGAGACAGTGAGAGAGAGACAGAGACAGAGAGGCATTCGTAATGTTGTGTTGAGGTACGTAGTCCTTGAAAACAGCAACTGCGCTTTTCTATTGCGTTTCGCAAGTATCTTGCTTTTCCATGGGCCGAGGAGGTGCTGCAGTCTCAATCTGAAGCCGCTTTGCAAATGTGGTACTGTCTTCGGAATCTGTTGCTCTCAGTAACACCACGGAAACAATCATACATTCCATGTTGTGCACATTGCTGAGTCCCACTGTCTAATCCTGAACTTAAGTTAATTTGTGCAGGCAGAGTCGAGTCTGATAAGGAGTTTGATAAGCGTGTGAGACATGGCTGAAAAATCAATAGCGGATAAAAACTGCATATATTTGCGAGGTGGTGGTCAATCATTACTTGTCTTCTCTATTGCTTGCTTCAGGCCACTTCCAACAAGCGTGTGCGGTCGCGCAGTGTCACATGTATGGCTCACGGTTACGTCGGGAGATTGCGCTTGACTAATGAATAGTAGTAGTAGTAGTAGTAGTAGTAGTAGTAGTAGCAGCAGCAGCAGCAGCAGCAGCAGCAGCAGCAGTAGTAGTAGTAGTAGTAGTAGTAGTAGTAGTAGTAGTAGTAGTAGTAGTAGTAGTAGTAGTAGAGGGCACTTCCAACGCTGCAGTAATGTAAGTGCAACACACGAGGACACGGAAGGCCTGGGAACACCACACGACACCCATCACATAAACACAGCAAACAGTGGCAAGCATAGGTCGTCTGCTGCGTGACAACCTCAAAGATGGCGCCTGGCTCGGCGCACCGCAGCGCCACATCGCGGCTGAGTTTCAGTGCATACTCCCTATTCGTGTGAAATGGTCTTGAGTATTGCCAGCAAACTTTGCATGTTATACACTAATGACTAATATTTCCAGCCATGAGTGAAAGAAAGGCTGCCTGTGCTTAATGCCACCCCTCTCCCTCTCTCGATGCGGATGCACCCCCCTGCAAAAAGTTCTGTGGACGCCCTTGCTTCACTCCAATGCCAAGATAAGTTGTCGCCGAGTATAGATCAAAAACTTTATTATGTACAGAAACCGGACAGGCTCCTGCCCCACTTCCCGGTAGGGAATATGGGGAGGAAAAAACGGGGTTCCTGCAGGCGTAGAGTTTCCTATAAATGCACTAGAGGGAACCTTGGCGCTAGTGTCTATGGGAGCTGCAACGCACGGCGCTTCAGCCATCATGGGACTGACGGGTAGTACACAAATCTGTCTAATCTTCGTTCTTTCGGCTCCGTTTGGCTCCGTGTGGCCTGAATCCGCTTTGCCGCAAGACGAAATTCAGCAAAGGTTTAGCAGTTACGCTTCACCACCTTGACGTTATTAGGCTCACCGGTTCAAATCGGCTCACGAAGTTACAAACAGTCCGTTCTTTTATTCGAAACAAAACCAAAACAGCAATAAACAAAGCCACAAGTGCGTTCGAAGTCGCAAGCACGAAGACTAGGCAAATTTGTGTACTACCCATCATTCCATGGTGGCTGAACGATCGCAGCGCCAGGGTCCCCTTCAGTTAATTTTAGGAAACCCTACGCCTGCCGGGTTGTGCGCCTATTCCAAGGCTCTCACTGGCAGTCGCAGCTGACCTTTCAGGGAGGAGCTAGACAGCAGCGCCTGCCATTCGTCCCATGTGTCATTTGCGTCGTGCTCTTCCTTGCGCTCCGCGTACTCCCTTCTGTAATGAATAACATTTTGAAAATGTTCGTGGCGTGAGTTTTGCCGTACATCACGCCCTACAATGCACCTTGCCGAATCGTTATTCGTCACCAACTTGGACACTAAATATTCGTTTGCAAATTTTCAATGCAGATCCCGACGCACGCGTCGTCGAAAATTATACGCTTTGAGGGAGAAAAGCGTCTGTCTCATTACAGCTAAGCTCATCTAGTCGGCGTTTGGTAGTCCAGCATTGATAAGACCACTGTAGTGGCATAAATCATGAGGGGGAGGGGGGTCAGGGGGGTTCTGACTCCCCCCCCCCCTGGCGCTTAGGCTGGGGGAGTCAGGACCCCCCTGAGAAGACTCAATAGAACTATGCAATTATACGATTTGGGAACCCATGCTCGTTTTCAATTGGATTTCAACGTAGGATTTTAATTTTTCCATGAGTAAAAATAAAACAAGCATTTATATAAACAAAATGGCCGCCATGGCAAGCTGTGTGTCCCCCCCTTCTGATTTTTCTGGATTTACGCCACTGGACGACTCTCCCGAGTTACCGCAATTAATCCCATCACGCCGTTCAACAACATGAATATGCAGTAAACATGTGCATTTCCTTTGTTTGGCCTACTCTAAGAGTAAAGACCTAAAACAGTTCAAGCTGCTCTTTCGAAACAGATACACATATCACGTAATACATTAACGGGGCGTGTCTTTAGCTCATCTTTATGGAAGGAGTGCCCGATTACGTAATTGCCCAGCCAGGTACAATCCGTACGCGAGCCTCGGTGCATGGTCCCACACAATATATCCCACGCCTTAGTGCATGCCGTCGTCTCTGGGTGCCATTATTAGTTCGTTAACCGCGCGTCCCGATCGGTGGAAGGCGCTTAATTTCCTTTCACGCGGTGTGCATATGTGGTTCGCCGTCGACGGTATCGGGCGCCTTTGGTTGGAAATAGAATTTACTATTCTTACAGGAAGGCCCGTAGCCAGGAATTTTTTTCCGGTGGGGACTCACTTGTTGAAGGTCTTGAAAGACACCTATGTTTATTGTTTGTCCTCGGTAAAACACCCCCTTCCATCCTATATCGTGTGGGAAGCAGCCCCCCCCTTCCCCTTCCCCCCCCCCCCCCCCGGCTACGGGCCTGCTTACAGGGTGTTTCAGCTAACTTGCGCAGAGTATACTTTTACATCTCGCCCACTTTAACGAAACGCTGGAAAAATATTAAACTGGGCAGTTATCTGAGCGTCGATGACATAATCCGAAGTTGCTTAACAAACGTTACAACTTTTCCACTCGACATTTTCAGTTAGAGTTATTATTTCGAAGGTTAGTTTAGCAATCTTCATTAATTGCCCAGCTTATCGGATTGGCAGTTATCTTAGCATGTATGGACTATCCCGACGTTTCAAAACAAGTGCTACAACTTTTGCATCGAAGATTTTTCGCTGGAGTCGTTGTTTAAAAAGTTAATAGAGCAATATTTGCTAATTACACGGCTTGGCAGATCGGAACAAATTTCGTGACGCGCTGCTAACGGCTGAGAACAATACTGGGCCAATTCGACGCGCGTAGCGCACGTGTTTGTTTTAAATGCGAATGCATTTCATAGTCGGGCTATGTCAGGCATCCGGCGTTGGCGTTGTGCGGCGTTGGCGTTGTGCGGCGTTGTCCGCGGAAGAGGAGGAGGAGGATAGGTTGAGGAGGTGTGCGCGCCGGCAGGTGTTAGATGTGAAGCATCTTATGGCGAAGCTTAATCCGGTGGTGGTGGTGGTGTGCGGAGTGACCACCCTTACTGCGCATGCGCAAACCCTTTCAAAAAAAATAAAAAAACCTCCTCTCTCCCCTCTAGGCATCCCTCCCCGCGGCAACCACACCCTCACTGCGCATGCGCCTCCCCTCCTCTCTCCCCTGCTACGCTCCCCCCTCTCTCCTCTAGGCATCCCTGCCCGCGCCATCCACACTCCCCACTGCGCATGCGCGTCCCACCTCTCCTACGCTCCCCCCCTCTCTTCTCTAGGCATCTCTGCCCGCAGCGTCCACACTCCCACTGCGCATGCGCGCCCCCCCCTCTCTCTCTCCTCTCCTACGCTCCCCCCCTCTCCCTCTCTCGACTCGCGACGCCGACACAGGCAGCGTCTGCTAGCGAGTTTGCTAGCAGACGCTGCCTGTGACTGCTAGCGTCTGCTAGCGAGCAACGTCTGCTAACCGACTGCTCGCGCTGCACAACCGTTCACAGGCCACCCCGTATATATGGCAATGGATCTTGACCTCCAAGGTGGTGCCGGTGGGAGATTTCTCCTGTGCGTTGTTGAACAATAAAAAATTCGCAGCGTGCGCCTTAACTAAAAGCGGACTGCGAGTCTCTGTGTCCAGTCGGAGTCTTCTGTCTCTCATTGCCCATTAGCAGCGATTGGCATGTTCCAGTAGGAAACACCGCTCCATCGCTGCTTGCTTTACGCATCCCCAGTTTTAAATGCGAATGCATTTCTCAGTCGGGCTATGTCAGGAATCCGGCGTTGGCGTTGTCCGCGGTGGCCTCGGCAGGTGTTATAGTGAGTGGAGAGGAGGAGCGCGCTCTGGTGCGTGAGGGCGCTCGCATCGCGGGAGCTCGGCGGAGCTATATATGAAAAAAAAATTAAAAATAAAAAAAAAAGAAAAAAAAGAAGAAAAAGAACAAAAGAAAATTAAGAAAAAAATTGAAAAAAAATAAAAAAAGAAGAAAAAAAAGACAGAAGAAAAGCAAAAAAAAAAAAAGAGGCGCTGCGCCGTGCTCCCAACCAGGCTGCAGAAATTTGGCGCCTTTTCCCTCTTCGAACCACAACCACCATATATAAATGGAGTGAAGCGCGCGCGAAATGCATTCGCATTTCCTCACGATTCCCCTTCGGGGAGGTGGGGGGCATTTTTTTGTAATACTTTAGGCTCAAGTTATCTGAAACACCTTGTATGCGTCAAGCACGCGTAAGATGCATATGCGTGCGCACGGGCATATGAATAGAGTATATCCACGCCCCACAAGTCACCTAAGGGAAGGTGCCAATTTAGCCCCTATCATTGCTCAGTCGAAACTATTCCGTCATTGTTTCAAGAGCAGTGTTGTGGCCACGCAGGTTTTTGAAGACAATGGCGTCTGAAGGCCCCGGATGTTGCATTCCAAGAGGTGCTCACTTCCCATCTTTACTCCCGCAAAGCCAGAGACCGAAGGCATGCCGCTGTGATTCAATTCAATTCAATTCAATGTTTATTTTCTTGATCCATCAAGAGGGCGGCGAGGACTAAAGGCTTGCAAGCCTGACGAGGGTCCCCGCCGCCACATACACTTCAGAGAGCGTTTGGCAATCTTTGTAAGACATCACACTAAAACACTAGGCATAGCGGTACTCAAACATAAACGAAAGCAATGTTTTATACTCAATAAAGGCAATATGCGCATACGTAATGCATATTTTTACAAAGTCTACAACTTATCTCAGAAATCACCAAATTCTGGATGCACAATGCTCTGTATATAAATTCAAACAATATACACATCATTACCATACACACTGCTATGTCACATCGAAGAAGCCCTAAATAAATATAAGAGAAACAGAATACATTAACAGTGTGCAACAATGATTTTTTTTAATCTCGAAAATCAATGGAAAGAGCACGTCATCACCTCATTTTCAATTTCCATTCACTGTGAAGCATGTTGTCTTATCACTGTGAACCATGTTGTATTATCACGAGAGGCGCGTGACGCGCCTCTCCTGATAATCATGTAGATACGTGATACCCAAGGGCAGTCTTTCGAATAAAAAAAAAAGAATAAACTCGGGATGGGTGAAGCATGTAGGGAAGGGTGTTTCAGCTCCACTACCGTGAAACCTTCGCAGGGGCGAAGCATGCAGTGATTTGAGAGAGATTTCTTTGATGAAGAACTATACTAAGCGACAACTTATCTTGAGATTGCAGCCAAGGTTACAGAGCCAAGGCTGCGATGAAATCTGGCCCCTGATAATGAGAAAGCATGCGTACGTCCACGGTCAGCTGCGCGTGGGAGTGCACTGTTCTCTTGCTCTTGTGACAAAGTAAGTGCGGAGAAGAGCATCGGGCGTGTAATCTGAAGGTTGCAGGTTCGGTCACCGCCGGAAGCAAGTTGTCTTTTCGTCGGTTTACTTTCTTTCCATCTATATCACAATTACTTAAAACAGTACAATTAACGTCCCCAATACCACCTTCCTCGGCTTCATTACGCGCTGGTTTTCATTAATTACTAAACGAGCGGTATTGTACTGCGATGGTTGCGTGCCGGGAAAAAGAAGCCACGCTCGACAGACGAGCGCTGGATCAAAATGCACACTGAATAGGAATGAAAACGGCTGTGCGGATTCATTCATCGTTACATAACCGCGGTAATTAGGCGCCATGACAGTACAACACTGAGAAACCGTACGCGTGAAAGCACCCCAGATGCCGCGACCATGAATCGATGGTATCGATGAAGCAGCGCACAAAAGACGCATTCACGCATGCATAAAGACGACTCAAACACATGGGCTGAACTGCAACTGCAGCCCAGCGCTTGTGGCTTATGGTCTTCTTCTTGTGTTTGCGCTATAGTTGATCAAAACAAGACCGATTGGCCGCCCCTGAATTGCTGCATTCGCTCTTGAAATTTATATCTCGCTATTAAGGCAAGACATATTACACGCGTCCACGAAGACTGGAGCCCTCCTCTTCATAGGCGTGCGCACGGGGGGGGGGGGGGGGGGGGAGCAAAGGCAGCCCCATGCATTGACATAATAGGAAGGGGGGGGTGGAGGGGGGGTGCAAAGTCAGCCCCATACATTGACATGATAGGCAGGGGGGGCGCTGGGACGAACTTACTCCCCCCCCCCCATCCCCCCCCCCCCCCCCCCCCTGAAGCAGAACCCTGCGCACGCTTATTCTTTTCTTGGCATTCGAGGTTCAGCAGTCGTTACCTTGTACGGCATATCACTGCGTCTCTTCGTCGCTAAAAGGAGCACCGCGATCTTTCTCCTTTTCGAAGTACGGACCCACGCTTACAGCAGAGAAAGAAAGGCAGCGGCGCATCCCTTGAAGTCACGCTGCGTTCTTTCCGTCGCCGCTTCCGCAGGTCTGGTGGTTTTCGAATCCCTGTCGCGTGGCGCGCAAGAAGCAAGCAAAGTCGTACGAGACAAAACAATGGTCGGTCCTTCGGCGTGGCGGCCAATTCTGTTCCGGGGCTGCACAATACTTTCGCATTGTCTGCCTCGCACGCAGACGACAACGGGGCAACTCGTGTTCCAATCGTGGGCGATTGTTCGTCGCCTCCGCTTCGCTGTGCTCCGCGACAGCTCGATGGGCGCGCATTCCGTTTCGGTTTGATTTTGGCATCGGCCGTTGACCTGCGCAGTCTGAACGAGCAAAAAATTCACTGACGATTACGATACTGCCTAATGCGAATTCTGCACGCAGCTTCGTGTCGGGGCAAAGCCAACTGCGTTTGAACAAAATCGTAATAACGAGGAAGCAACACGAAGGGACGCCGACAAGCGCTAACCCTCAACCGAGCTTTATTGTGAAACGAAAGGTGTATATATGCTATTACGATTCCGCGCTATTACGATTCTGATCACGGAGTACCAACCAGGGTTGACGTTGGGTGGACATGAAAACGCGCCAGAACTCACGCCAAAAGTAGCCAAAGTAGCCATGTCATTTGATATTATCGCCGAATTTCTAGCCAAATAGAACAGAAGCGGTATTATCAATATTGTCTTTACTATTGATAATAAGTCAATCCATTTGGAATAAGTGAAACCACAAGTTTAAATAAGAGCCATGGCGCCAACTGGAAATTTTCGTCGCCAACGGTGTCCAAAAGTAGCCAATTTGGCGCAAAGTAGCCGCCAACGTCAAACCTGGTACCAACTAGCCCGATCAGCCATCCTTCTGCGTTTGAAGTTATGGCTTTGCGCAAGGTATCGACTACGCCATAAATCATAACTTGTGTGAAGTAGGATAGCACCCACTATGGCATTATACGTATTTCTGCGAATAAGCGAGGTACCCGCTACTCATCTGTAAAATATTATGTGCAGTTTGTTGATGCTCCTGTTTCCCGTTACTCTCAATATCTGGCTGATCTAATCTCTAATTACTGAAGTTTCCACAGAAGATTACATATTCGTAGGATGGTGTTCCGTCTTCAACAGCATGCTTCCCTGGTCCCCTTTTGACTGGCTTTCCCCTATCGCCATTTTGCACGACATCCTCGCCTGAGCAACTATAGATATTGCAGGACAGAAAGAAAGAAAGAAAGAAAGAAAGAAAGAAAGAAAGAAAGAAAGAAAGAAAGAAAGAAAGAAAGAAAGAAAGAAAGAAAGAAAGAAAGAAAGAAAGAAAGAAAGAAAGAAAGAAAGAAAGAAAGAAAGAAAGAAAGAAAGAAAGAAATCTTTACAATGCCTGACACGGTTGGGAACTTTGGATGCGCCGGCGCTCGTGTTGTCTGCTGTGACGGGACGGTTAGAACTTGGGGGAAAGAACGAATCCGGTCGCACATTGCACCGTGCTATAGTTCGGTGCAGTCAGATAATCGTTAGTAGCATTGGTCCGAACGCACAGGAACAGTGACTTCGGCATTCCAGTCAGTGTTCCTTTTTCCTTATTGCGTATCTTGCGTGTACGTTTGTCCGTAGTGGCAAAATAATGGTATTTAGACGGGGCCACACATATTTGTTTTGTTTGTCTTAGAAGAAATATGCTTTGCGTCCCGTGCTTAGCAAACAGATTCCTGCTGAAATCACAAGAATTCGCTTGTATTCACGACCGATGTAGGCACATCGGTTGAGTGAGCATGGACGTGCTAGACTGCACTTCGTCCTTCTGAGTCTTCGAATATTAGTCACTTACAACAAAATCCTGAGTTATCGTCAAAACACTTAGCAAGAATTGCGCATCTGCCCAGAAGTGCAAAATGTACACATTCGATCACTTGGACATTTTAAAGGGACTGTCTACCACTCGGAAAAATTTTTCTGATTGTGGCGAAAATGAGAAGATCGTTCATCACATCGGTGGCAATGAGCATGCTTTTGTTCCACAAAAAAAGAATTATAATTTTAATTTGACGTCGAAAGTCGACAAAGAATGACCGCTAGCGTCACCAAACAGCGATGTGGTTCAATCTATTGGTCGGACAAGGAATCCTCGCAGGTAGACTCATTTTGCTTAAAAACAAACATGTGTAACTTGAAATTGTATTTTACGCACTTGAGGCAGCTTTAGGTTGCGCCAAAGAGTAATTATTGCTTTTTTCCTCACGCGTTCAGAGAGGCGCTCGGTGGCGCTGCCGGCGGCGCGTTCGCCTGCCTGTATACCTGCCTGCATACGGCGGCGAAACGCGAGCACTGCGTCCGGCACCGCTCATAAGAAAAAAAATTCTCTTCGGCGAATAGCAGCGTGACTGACTTCAGGGAATTTTCGAACCATGCCCGTGAGTCCAACGTAATCTAGTAACGTAGCACGAGTCCTCATCAGTAAAGTGCACACCATTCACCAAGGTGCTACATTGAAGATTTTGCCATCACGTTCCGCTTCACCAGGGCGTCCATGCTGGCTCTCATATCGCGTATACAACACAGAACACCTAAACATAACTGAAAGACAGCAGGAACCTTCTGTTGTTTTGTGAAGCACTCCTCATGTTCATTTTAGTAGCGCGGTTGGCATGAGTGGAACCACTACAGTTCGTTTCACAACCCCGGCGTACCAGTGTTGCTGGAACAGACCAACTTTTCCGCTCGACCGCGGTGGTTTGTCAGGCAGACTGAACAAAGCTGGAGAAACCGTGGTAATACTACTTTATCTGACAATATGCGTGCTTAAACGATCACTACGGTATTTGTTTTATTATTAAACAAAAATTGATGAAGTCTGCAAAAAGAGCGCACGGTTTCAGTTTGCGACTTTCACCGGCACTACAGTCGTCATCGCCTCCACCAACCAGTGTTGTGGGCATTCATCCCATCAATGGAAGAGGACCGAATGCAGATCGCAAAATTCTGTTTTAAAAATTTCTACTCACTTTCCAGAGAAACTTCTGCAAGGTTCGGCACTTCAGACGGTACGCTTTTTATTGCGATACAAAACATAAAAGTGATGAACGACGGTAGACAGTCCCTTTAGGCGGAGAAAACTCAAAAGACAACTCCCCAAGAACGACTGCTTGCAAGAGCACGAAGATTCGACACCATGCACTAACCGTAATACTCTTACAGTAGCTTTAGTGTTCCGTGTTTGTTGCAGAAAATGCCGTGCTGCTTCGGTGCCAATTGAACAATTTGTCTAGCACTTGCAATTTTCTGCGTGCGATCGCGGCAATAGCTGACAGTTATCTTCTTCAGAAGGACGATGTGATGGGTGAGTCGGTAAGCCATTTTCAAGCGGTGGTGATGTGCTTATTGTTCCAATAAAATTATAAGTTGTTCTGCCATGTTTTCCCTTTCCAGTATTAGCGTCCTATTCGCGCATCACGACATTGAGGTATCTTCTTGTTTGGAAAACAAGTCGCCATTTACGCAATCACGCGGGCGAAAGTTCCCACGTGCTACTACTATACTGCAGAACGACGAAGCATTCTGGAATTTCTTAAGCTTTTTACCAGTGTTTCCAAATAATTCACAAGAGGTCGCACTCTGGCGCTATAGTGTCTATGGGAGTTGCAACGCATCGCGATTCAGCCAATATGGGAATGATGGTTAGTACACGAATTTGTTTAAGCCTCGTTCTTTCGGCTCCCTTTGGCTCCGTGTGGCCTCGAGACGCTTTGTCGCAAGACGAAATTCAGCAAATGTTCAGTAGTACCACTTCACCTTAACCTCTTCAGGCTCACCAATTCTAACCGGCTCTGGAAATTCACAACGATCCACTCTTTTTTTATCCGAAACAAACGCTAAAACACAGCAATAAACAAAGCCACAAGTGCGTTCGAAGCCTAGAGCACAAAGATTAGGCAAATCCGAGTGCTACCCATCATTCCCATCTTGGCTGAACGATCGCAGCGCCATAGTTCCCTCTAGTTAATATTGTAGGAAGCTATGCTTTTTACCGTTCGCGTATTACTGTGTTACGGATGCTCGAAAGAGGGCGACAGTTGCGCACGTGACGTCATCTAGTGGCGCAGTGCTCGGCTAGACCAACACACAGCTCTTACTGCATTCGACAGATGTATTGCTTTTCACTGCTGGTGTTCAATTTGCACAGTTTCGTATATTGTCACGAATAGGTCGACTTCTGAAATCTCTCTCTTTTTTTCGACAAGTACATCCGATATGATTTGATGACGTGTGCCGTAAGGCATTGTTGTTAGACGAAGCGTCACAAGATGCCTCTACCGGCGTCATATCAAACGTTAAATTTCATTTCAAATTTTTATTTCCTTAACTGATCAGAATGGAGGAGGGCCCGGACAAACAGGGTAGTTTTCGCTTGAAGATTCAGGCCCCCCCATACAAGGCATGCAGCAAGCAGAAAAATTATACACACGTGCAAATCTACCGTACTCAGTATCACAGGAAATACAGAAAATAAGACATCTGCATGCGGTATAGTTATACAATACTACTATAACATTCATGAGAATCATGGGGTTTTGCGTCATAGAATGATATGCATGTTGAAGTCAGAACACCGGGTTAACGCTGTAAGCTGTGCATGTTGTGCCTCAAGTCCTGGTACCTCAGAATGGCTGACAGTTGGGCTTGTTGGTTCATGATCCGAAGTGTTGAATTGCGCAAACAAGACAGGGACTACAAGAAGAGACGACGACACACAGTCGTGGTCTCTTCTTGTAGTCCCTGTCTAGTTTGCGCAATTCAACACTTCGGATCTGGTAACTCTTGCATGCGCCACCACTTTGCGGTAGCGACCACGAAGCCCGCAAAATGTAGCGGGAATGCCTCGCGACGCTACGCGTAGAAGGCGTCAGCTCAGCCTGCACTGAACGCAACTGTCTACGCCACGCCGAGACCGGGGATGGGAATGCGCGGGATAGGCGGCGGCAGGGGCTCATTTGCTATGGGAAAATGCGGGCCGACAGGACGGCGAGTTGGTTCGTCGCGGATGACACCGATGAAAGCGGAGCAACCTATTCGCCGCGTCGAATGCGTGACACGCAGCTGGCACGACGCTTTAGTGAAAGCGCGGTCGCGAACCTCGAACCGCCGCCTTCTTCGCCAGATGGCGGCATCGTGCAGTATATAGCACAGCTACTGTGTATGCTACCTTTAGGTAGCATATACATATTTTAGACTCATGGGCACCGCCATCTTGGACTGATAAGCGATCGTTTTGCGGGTTTTCTATGTCGTAATTTGAAATGATCATGGTCATGAAACGTTGAATGTACCAGCCCAAGCATTTTCGTGCATCCAAGTTCACCGTAGCACTGTTTGTTTATTTCATACGGCTACGAAAGTGCAACATTATCAGTCCAAGATGGCAGCGGATGAGCGCCTTCGGAAAATGGTGTATATAGCATATACTAGTGTCCCTGTGTAGGGACACTACTATATACCACAGTTACTGTATATGCTAGCTTTAGGTAATGCAGTAACTCTGGTATTTACCTTCTCACTTCAAGTTTCGTCAATATTTCTCTTGTTGTCCGTTTGTTTATTTGTTGTCGATGTGGTTGTTGGCTATACTCCACACGACAATAGTTACATCTGCATTTAAACAACGCAAAGAACACGAAAGTGGTGCGAATAAATAAAAAAAAAACTTTCTTTCCAATGCGTGCAAGTCGGAATAGACCATTTTCCCGCCCGCCAGCGCCCCCCTACGGCCGCGCAAGCGCTCATGGGAAATGTTTGTACGCCGCTGAGAAACCTCGCACTTTCGCTTTCATTCGTACGAGACGCCTGTGACATTCAAACACGCGCCAATTGTGATACTTCGAGTAACTTCTCAGAGATGGCACTTGTTACTACCAAATTCAAACATTCACTTGGCGTTTCGTTGGTCTAGCAGCGAAGGACGACCGCGCGGGACCCATGTATCAAGTGCGTAGCGGCTGCCTGACAGCCGTACAGCCGCGTTGTTGTGGTATCCCGTGCGCATGCCTTTTTTCCGGGATCCACATCGAATCGACGTGCACAGACGCTGGAGACAGACCAGAGGTGAGTGTTTCCGCATCGCTGCCGTTTTGTGAAACACATGACCAGGATTTGGGGACATTTGCACGTAGCGCCCTCTCTTGTCGGTGACAGCGGCGGCCTGCCGTAACTGAATGGGAAGTAGGCGAAAAAAATCATATCTCACGAAAAAAAGCTAGTTATCAAAAACGACTCCCGGTTCTACAAAGCAGAGACTTAATTAAACATTCTGTCAAAATTACAGTGTCGCACTACAAACCGCGTGGCTTCCCAGAGTGTTTAATATTTAACAATGGGTCCCATGTATTTCCAATGGGGGTGTTCAATTGTCTAGGGAAGCCACAGATTTTGTAGTGCGATAATGAAATTTCGCCACAGTGTTCCAGTAGGTCTCTGCTGTATAGATCCCGGAGTCGTTTTTGATAACTAGCTTATTTCAAAAGATATGATCTTTTTTGCCTATTTCCCATTCAGTTATGGCAGGATGCGGTTGCTGCCGCCGAGAGATGGCGCCACGTACGAATGTCTCCAAATCCTGGGAATGACATACGTTGATTAATAGGTGCAGAAGCGCGTATCGCACGTGACTAATGATATGCCCCTGTCTCCTTTTTCCGTCGGCATTAGTCCTTGCAGTTTTTCAGCATTATCGGGCGAGCATTGACCCCAGGACATTGCAACGTTTAATGTCGTCGAGCACTGAAGTGCGAGCGCCCTGTCAGCGTCAGCGTTATCAGTGCGATCATGTGTTCTGAAAGCTGGTATGAATATCGTCCTGTTGCTGATGCCGAAGCTTCTCGGCGACATTTGACGATAACGTATCTGAGGATTAACGCTAGCGTGATATCAAACATTGCGAGAGTGTATAGTATATGTGTGTATATGTATTCCAGCACCTGCGGTGCCAAGCCCTTAACCGCGCGCCAGCTGAGCGGGGTATGGTTCGGCCTCAGCTGTGCACACGCTCTGAGGTACGACCGTACCGCTGTGTATGCAGCGTCATTTGTGTTTGGAGAACTGCCGTATCGCGCATGCACAACGCGCAGAGCTACGGTCAAAGTAGGGTTGACAATCGGGCAAGTTTGTACGGAGGCGTTGTCAAGAAAAACGGCGCGACAAAACGATTTAAAGACGTTTACCACGCGAACACAAGCGTCTAACAAGGCACTTGAGTCCTTGTGGTTAAGTGTTTTCGTCGTTCTGGCCCGCCGTTTTTCTGTTTTCGGTGAAACTGACGCGATTCCGACTTATCTTGTACATGCGATGGGCTTTACGTCTTCGTAAATAAGTGACACTGCATGTCCCGCGGGAAAAGCAGTGTCACTTTACACACACACACACAATTTTACCTTCCTACCGCCTCTCCTCCCAATATTTAGAATTCTTGATAAATCCTTAGTGCTGGCCGTGCAAAAATTACACAATAGGAAGTAGGATTTCACTAAGAGTTGCAAAACATAGCAGGCTCAGTACTATATAAACATTTTAATTGCGTATCTTATCGAATGGTACACTATGTCACTTGTAATTTGTCGTATTTGTATGCTTCTGACCGTTTAGATGGCCCTGCGGAGAGGAAGAAGTGGCGAAACCTGCTGCGTTCCAGGCTGCGACAACAACACTGTGAAAAACCAAGGCTTGTCATGGCACAAATTTCCCATTGACACAGCTTTGAAAAAAGTATGGCTGAAACGCATTAACAGGAAGGGACAGGGAGGAAAATACTCCCTGTGGCAGCCGAAACCTAGCCACAGAATCTGTGGCATTCATTTCAATGAGACTGGACGGAAAACATACGACGACAAAGTGCCACGATTCTTCCCCACCAAGACCTTTCCTGAATGGAAACAGGAGTCTTCACGTATGTTCACAAATGTGCACAATTCTTACACTCTTGATACAGATGTGCACTTTATCACAAGTAACATAACTTTGCTCAAATTTGCTCCACTTGTTACAGTGCTGTTTCAGTTGAGTGTGGCCTATCCAACCATATTTTTGATACTTTTTACTTGTGCATTTACTGTCGATGCACTAAACAAGCCTGTAGTCAAATATGTTAAAAGATTTTAAGCATGCAGCTAATCGCATCATACGGGACGACCTTTGGAATCTCACTGATAACATGCCCAACGTTGTTACTTCTGTTATGTGGAACTGTTTCAAACTGTGCAGGAAATTGTTTTATTACCTTTGCACCATTTGGGAAGGTGCAAGTACGTAAAGTCAGCCCATGTTTAATAGGCATATAATACACTGGATTGCAGAAACTGAGGCTTCTTTGATTCGCAACGGTTTTTTTCAACATTCATGACCACTCATATGCTCAGCTGCCAAAGACACGGTGTCCCTACATAAATTTCATGGGCACAGGCTTCGCCTGCACGAGGCACACACTTGTGTGTTCAGAAATTTATCCTTCTTCCGTTCGATAAGTGAGTAGAACTGTTTGCCCAGTAGTAGTGGTATTTCACCTTCCTAACTTGGGCTCATTTTCACCCTTCCCTTTTCGCTCTCTTAGAGCATGTATCAACTTATGAGCAAGTTTTCTTGCAGTAGTCACTGCATCTTTTGTTCTCAACAGGCTGTGAACCCATTTTCATACCTAATGCCAAGTGTGGCACTAAAGGACTTTACGCTAGGTGCTCCCTTGCAAGCCACATGCCCACTCTGAATAGATAATGTGCAGTCTAATGGTTCAATGAATAATAGCATTACAACTCACGGTTGCTAAAACAGACAAATCACCTTTCAAAGCTGATAACAGCCTTTTTCACAAGCTTTTTGTGTGGTCTGCTTACTAGCATGCATGTGCTTCTGAGGAATTACTACCTGAGCCCTAACAAGCTATGAATATTCATTCATACATAGGTCCCGTACCAAAGCGCAAACGACAGAGGCATTTGTCGACCGCAAGTCCCATGGACATTACAGTTCAGGAACCTGTTCTACTGACAGAAATGGATTTGGCCAGCACAGTCACGGTGGGACCACCACTACAGCCACAAGATATGTGCATCGTACATGATGAAAGCTGCATAATGGTGCAGCATGTGGGTAAGAAGTTATAAAGCTTCTGTTTCACTCTTGCATTTAAAGATGTAACTGCATGTGCGAGGGCTTTTTTTTTTCAAGGTGTGATCGGTCGCAGAGTGGAAAACAGAGTGAAAATGAAAACTGCTTTAATTGGAACATTTAGGTACGCATACCAGCTACTTCTCCACTTAGTCGACGTCTCGATTCAGACATTTCTGATGGTGTGGTGCAAACTTCCTCATACCCTTCTTGTATAAGACAGCCACCTGTGCTTTCAAACCAGTTCTACATGCCGGTCTGCAGCTCACTGTCTGAGTTAGACTCCTCTGATCCTACCCAGCGTTTCATGTGAGCAAAGGGATGGTAATCAAAGTGAGCTAAATGCTTGTCGTGTCAAAGGGAGCTCGTGCTGTATGGTGGGTGATCAAAGACTTCCCGCCGAAAACACGGCACGAGCTTCTTTTTTGCAGCTGCACTATGTGACTGTGCATTTCAGATGCACTGCACCACTCAGCATGTGCTTCACACTTGGTGCGGACTGTTATTCAATGCATGTTTACGTGCCCGCGGCTCACTTGGAACTGAGAGCTGCAACCTTATGCGGTAGGCAGCCATACTCAAGGGATTGTGCAACATATGTATGCGTTCCGTCAAAGGATTTTATCTGTGGTTATTATACAGTAGCCAATCAGACCGTGAAAAAAAAATAGGCCTCGTAGATTGCTCCGTACTGCATTGTGCTGTAACTTTTTATCCTTTATCTGCACTGCCCACTGCCATCTGTTGCATACAATACAATTCCCTACGTAATTCATTGTAAAGTCTCTTATCAATTTTTTTTGCCTAGATCACCCCTACAGTGTAAGCAGTCAAGGAAGCCCACAAAAAGCATTGACAGAAAAGAAGGAACAAGTGGCGGCCCTGTTTGAGATTTCAAGCCAGCTTCAAGCTGAACTGAAAGCTGTACAAGAGGAGAACAGGAAGCTGAGAGACCGAGCAAGGCAACTTGAGATTAACCTTGCAAATCGCCAGCTTCGTAGCATGGAAAAGCCCCTTCCGAGTAATCACAAATCACTAGAACTTTTACACGATGAAAGGAAACTGCGGTTCTATACAGGATTTGAGAATTCACAGCGATTCCTGTTATTTTACACATTCATTGACAGTGGTCTCGCCACATTTCTTGAAAATGGAGGTGATGGTGCTCCAACTGTGCTACACAGAATGGACCAGGTGATGTGTGTGCTGATGCGGCTGCGGCTAGGTCTGCTTGAAGTGGACCTGGCTCACCGATTTAATGTAAGTGCTAGCAGTGTGAGCCGTATTTTTAGTTTTTGGGTCGAGTTTTTGGCCGCATACTTGGAACAGGTTCCAAAGTGGCCAAGCCGCAATGTGATTGATCGTTATATGCCAGAAGCTTTCAAAAAGGAATACCCTCGAACGAGAGTTATTTTAGATTGCACTGAGCTTTTCATCGAGATGCCCAGTGATTATGCCACACAAAGTGCTACATACTCTCTGTATAAGCACAGCAACACTGCCAAGGGCCTGCTTGGCATATCCCCAAATGGAATGGTGACGTTTGTGGCCAACCTAGCACCTGGTAGGTTATCAGACAAAGAGGTCACGCAGCGAAGCGGCTTATACAAACTACTTGAACCAGGAGACTCGGTCATGGCAGACCGTGGTTTTCTGATAGAGGAAGAGCTAGCTGAAGTGGGTGCCGAGTTAAACATTCCACCTTTTCTGAAAGGCCGTTCACAGCTGACATGTGAGGAAGTAAAGAAAACAAGGCAAATAGCAAAGATAAGAATACATGTTGAGCGTGTCATTGGCCAGGTGAAAACATTCCGGCTGCTAAAGCACACATTTGCAAATAAGATGGCTCCAAGGCTAAATGCTGTGTGGAAAACTTGCACATTGCTTCTCAACTTTTTAAATGAGCCCTTGGTGGACCGTTAGTTTAAAACAAAGGTGCATGCAATGATATTTTGTGAAGTGTTAGTGTCAGTGTTATTGAATCAAATAAATGTCCCATTGTATGGCAATAAATCTTGCAATTTATTTACATGTATTAAAAGCTCTGCTGCTTTATTTAAAAACAAGTATTTTCTCGTGCTGTGGCCTCTTAAACATTTCAGGAAAGAAACCATACATTGCATAACATGTGCATTGGAATTCTCATAAAACTGTAAAACACTTGGCCAATCAGATATGAAGCAGTTTTTGAAATTCTTTGGCGCAAAAGTCACGACAAGCAAGTAAAAAAACATTCTCAAAGGGCTGCATAGCACAACGTGAAGCAAGAATTTTTCGCTTGATTCTGGTTTTCAACCTACAAAAAAGAACTAACAATAAAACATTACTGCCTAACAAAGCGTTAAGCTAGTTCAGGCTACACTGCTTCTGTGGCCATTTCTTAAAGTATGTGCTTATAGATGTGGGTTAACTCAAAATGCTTACGAAATATAATGCATCAAGACTAGAGATGTTGCCCTTGGAGGCTGACAAAATCAAAAAAGGGAAGCAACATAATAATTAGCACTTTCTGAACAAAAAAAAATCCCATTATACAAACTGTCAGGTAAGCAGCTATGGGGTAAATACTAGAACCACTATTTAAAATTCTTATGCATAAAGGTTATTTAATTAAAAAAGGTTGCTACAATACATTCTCTTCTTATTTCATATTCTCACGAAAAGCTTGTTAAAGCAATATCTATACAGCATTAATCTTTTTAGGAACTATAACACAGGCGATAGAATGCATATCATTGCTCACAAAGGTACACTAGAAGTAGTGTTTTAGATGCAGCGTATTTATGATGTCCTTTCAGAAAAGAAAGCTCCCATTTGTGAAGGCTATGCTGCATTTTCTTGCCGATACAACGATGCCATACAAAACACAGCTTGTCAGAACAATAACATGATCACTATAATCATCTCATTTTTTCAGTTTTTTTATGTTACACATGAATCAGAAATGTTTGCCGACAGTAAGGGGTTATTTTCATGGCATTCCAAATGGGTGCGGTAAAAATTCTCTAGTATTGCCAACATGTCTTCCCACACTCTAGTGTCAAACATGACCCGCTCCACATAGATGTCCCCAGTGCTGTCAACAACCAAGTCGCACCACGTTAAACCTGTAATTCCAAGCTGTCCCTGTATTTGGTAAAAGTACTTGTGCCTGTAGTTCAACTTTCCATCCTTAAAGAAAGGCACCTTGCGTTGCTGGGTGGCCTCCTTGACTGTAAGCCCCTCTTCCATCGCCTTTGCCAGGGTCTTCACTTCAACAAGACCATAGTCTTCATTTGTCTTGTCCCAAACCAGACCGTCGGGAGAGGCACCAAAGAAATGGTGCTCCAGGATTCACACATAGTCCCACTTTGTAGACTTCTACACCATGGTGTTCCTTGTACTTGGCAATGGCGTTTGGCTTCATTTTCCTGGCCTGACCTCATATACCGCGTAGTACGATTGCTCGTTTTCGATACAAATGATGAAATGAATTTTTCATTCACAGCTGACTTTCGTAGCACTATCTCACCAAAGCGAGATGCTGTGAGTCTTTTCTTTCGTTCTTCGTGCCACAAGGGTGTATTTTGCCCCCTAGTCATTTTCTCCAACTCGTGGGCTTCCTCCAATGACAATGAGCATGCCATGCCTTCTCGCACTTCACCACCTAGAGGACGCAAGGGAAGGTTGATAGGTGCCTCATCTTCATTACGTGCAACACTGATGTGGCAGATTTCATCGGGACAATAATTTCGTTCCTCGATATGGTCTGCAAGCATTGTGGAGAACCCACTTTCTTTGAAACCAGCACAAAGGGTCTTCAGGGCAGAGGGTGTCACTACAACCTTCGTGCTATCGAATGGCTCTGCTTGCGGCCTTGTCGCTTTTCCAGGAATGTGCTTGGTGAACTCCAGTGTCGAGAAATTTGTGGATTGGAGTTTCCGCTTCCCAGAGTTGACAGGGCCCCACGTTCTCGGCTTCGATGTACATGAAATCGTGTCTGGTATAAATAAATGGCCCATCCTCTGAATGTCCAACATATGCCACAGCAAAGCCGAAACATGTTTGCAGACGCCACCAGCACCAGCTGGACACAAACAATGGCCGTGTTTCACACTGCCGTCCATGCACACAGTACACACTACGTCGTACAGCTTGCCCACTGAAAATGATGCTTCAACTTTCGCTTTGACAAAAATAGCTGCTTTGTCGTGATACAGGAGGATGCTGGACACTTTGTCCGCCTTGAACAGCCTGTACCCTGATGTGCAGTGCTTTCCTGCTCCTGATGATTTCGCATGTCTTTTTATGCTTTCCTCGCAGAACGTTTCAGGAAAACCCTTCATTTGCTTCGTCCAGGGACCTTTTGGCATTGCAGTATCCTGAACTTCTGTTAATGGTAGCCTGTGTAAAAAAAACGAACAAAAAACAATGATACAAGTGAGACTAATGCTATATGATACACATGAGACTAATGTGAGTGCATGCTGCAAAGCTACAGAAGCAGTTGTGGTGCCAGTATCGAGATTATTGTTCCCGAGTGGAGCATCTTAATGTGTAGTAAAGTGAAATACCGCTGCACAGTGAGTCTAATATCATGTATCAATATTATGTGGGGTATTATGCCAACAGGATCACTTTATAACGACAAAAGAAGTCCAATAAATATATACCAAGTGCCACAACCGAGAGCAAGGATTTAAATTTTGTTGTGAACTCAAGCTAAATAAGTGATGAAACTTTGAAGCCATGAAAATAAACAATTGAAAATAGCGCTTGTCTCTCGTGTGCCTTCCTTGTGTGTTCCGTTTTATCTTTTCCTTGCGCTCACCAAATTTTTATCAGTATGCACAAACTAGGCCCTCAAAAAGTCCTATTCACCTTCATAAGCGATCTTACGACAAGGTGCGATCGCGGAAGTTCGCTGCGGCCGTAAATAGCCGCGATTAGCAGAGATCATATTCCTGCCATTGGCAAGCGGAGTACGAAGATGAACACATTAACTTTTGAGTAAGAGAACTGATTATAATGCAACAGAAGATTTCCAACACAAATCAGAAATCTGCTTAAATTTGAAAGCGACCAATGCGCTAAAAAAACTTGCGCGAGCTGTTTAGCAGTTTACGTGACTCGGGCACACCATCAAGCCAGTACACGGATTACAATTTCTACCTTAGCGTAAGATTCAATAATAAAAATTTAACGGGTAAAGGCGAGTGTCTGTGTTTCCTTTCCTCTTCGAGTTGAGAGAACAAGTCCAACGTTAGGCATACCAGCGAGCAGCCTGCGCACCCCGCGCCGCATTTCTCTTATCAGAACACGGAGGCACGAAAACAGCGATAATCTCACCGTTCCATCTCGTGAGCCACAGTTGCCTCGGCTGGTGGTAGCAGTCTTGTTTTTTTTTCGTCCGAGAGGGCAGTGTTCTGTAAGAGAAATTTCGAACGATGACGGCGATACAAGACCCATGTTCGCGGCGGAAGCGCCGCACACACAGACTCCTACTCTTTGATTTTTACAGTCTGTGCACAGAGGTGTAAAGGTAGATGTTTGCAGGCATGCACACTTACGTTATTAGTGCAAGGAATAAGCGGCGGTCCATCCACTTCGTTTCCGACTTCCGAGCCGACGGTAAAACGGGTGCCCGAAAAGCCTGCCCGTCGTACGGAAGTGTGGGGGGCTGGAGCGGCGTACACTGTTTTCCCACAGTGCAACGCGCGCCCGCGGTGCGTACTGGGATTGCCAGAAAATGGTCTATTGTATGCTTACGGCAGGCAGTAACCGCATATTTTTATCACCTTTGAACGTAACAATGGGTATAGCTTAAATAATGTTTGCCAACGGCGTGTTGCAAGGGAACACAAGCAGCACGCACGCGCATCTATCTATCTATCTATCTATCTATCTATCTATCTATCTATCTATCTATCTATCTATCTATCTATCTATCTATCTATCTATCTATCTATCTATCTATCTTTCTGTCTTTCTGTCTGTCTGTCTATATATCTATCTATCTATCTATCTATCTATCTATCTATCTATCTGTCTGTCTGTCTGTCTGTCTGTCTGTCTGTCTGTCTGTCTATCTATCTATCTATCTGTCTGTCTGTCTGTCTGTCTGTCTGTCTGTCTGTCTGTCTGTCTGTCTGTCTATCTATCTGTCTATCTATCTATCTATCTATCTATCTATCTATCTATCTATCTATCTATCTATTTATCTATCTATATGTCTGTCTGTCTGTCTGTCTGTCTGTCTGTCTGTCTGTCTGTCATTCAATAGCATGGCTGATTTGTATTTCTTCTAATTTGATGATTATGGTGATGAAGGCCATTCTTTGTAGCGGGCCGACGTTACCATATCCTGGCGAGGGTTTCCGAGCGCCCACATACCAACTCATTTTGAAAAAAGCAATAAAGGTACAAAAAGAATTCATAAAATGCGCGTAAAACATCCAAAAGACCATCGCGCGTCATCTAGTATGTCTCCAATAGCGTCACCGCAAAATTTGCAGCATCGCGTATAAGGGACTCCCTGAACGCGATAGAATTTAGAACTGTGTGAAAGGCACCCCATAACGTAAGAAATAAAAAATTGGCAGATTCCAAGTACCATGGGAATCGATGTTATGCGAAGCATGCCGAGGCAAGGTGCCTGGTTTGTAATTTTCTTATTGAGCGAAACGTTACGAAATGACGTTAAAGATATGAACAAATGTTGTACGCACAGACATATGTTGGACAGTCGCGTATGTTTCGTATAAGCAGTTTACAGTTGCGTAACGATGCCAACAGAAACATGGGTATTACCAACACCAGAAGCGGTAATCTGATATGTAGCACTTGTGCTTGCGATGATGGTAGCCCTGGTTAGCGCTTCGTGGAGCAACTACAGTGGATGGCGCTTAGGTTTACAATTGACGTTAACCCGACATGACGCCTGCCTCATAGGAGTACATATGTAATGTTTATAAAATTAGATAGCCAGCACTGGAGCCACAATTCACGTTTCACCAACATTACGCCTGCATAGGGTCTTTTTCCAAAGTAGTACCAGACCTGCCGTGGCTCCGAGGTAGAATGCTTGATTGCCCCGCAGATTGCTTGGGTTCGATTCCTGCTGGGACCCTGATATTTATTATTAGATGTAAAGCATCTTATGGCGAAGCTTAATCCGGTGGTGGTGGTGGTGGTGGTGGTGGTGGTGTGCCGCGTGCCCACCCTTACTGCGCATGCGCAAACAGTTAAAAAAAATAAAAATAAAAAACCTCCTCCCCCCCTCTCTCTCCTCTAGGCATCCCTCCCCGCGGCAACCACACCCTCACTGCGCATGCGCCTCCCTTCCCCTCTCCCCTCTTACACTTCCCCCTCTCTCCATCCCTACCCGCGGCGTCTAACTCCCCCTGCGCATGCGCGTCCCCCCTCTCTCTCCTCTCCTACGCTCCCCCCCTCTCTCCTCTACGCATCCCTGCCCACGGCGTTCACACTCCCACTGCGCATGCGTGTCACCCCCTCTCTCTCCTCTCCTACGCTCCCCCCTCTCTCGCCTCGCGACGCCGACGCAGGCAGCGTCTGCTAGCGAGTTTCTTGGTTGAAAAAACCGACTGCTCGCGCTGCACAACCGTTCACTGGCCATCCCGTATATATGGCAATGGATCTTGACCTCCAAGGTGGTGCCGGTGGTAGATTTCTCCTGTGCGTTGTTGAACAATAAAAATTCGCAGCGTGCGCGTTAACTAAAAGCGGAGTGCGGGTCTCTGTGTCCAGTCGGAGTCTTCTGTCTCTCATTGCCCATTAGCAGCGATTGGCATGTTCCAGTAGGAAACACTGCTCCATCACTGCCTGCTTTGCACCTCCTCCGTTTTCTCTCCTGCGCAACGCTGCGATGAGAGCCAGCGTCAACGCCGCCGCCAGTGTAAGCGTTAGCGCCCGCTGCTTCACATCTACACATGGTTCCCTTTAGCGGGAGATGGTGTAATTTTTTTGCATTCGTCGGGTCCACGCTGCCGACGTCAGTTTTTCTTGACACTATCACATTTAAATTACGAATGTTTGTCCTCGCCGTTCCTCGATAGACATAAATTGTCAAACACCTGTGGCACATACCCGCCCGTGGTATGCGGGTATATGCCACACGTGTCTGGCGGAAAGGGTTTGACGACGTATGCGAAAGAATTTTCACGTTATTTATGTCATGACCAGGCAGACATATTCGTCAATACCTCTTACCCTCCCATACAAATTTTTGTCTACACCAAGTTAAGGAGGCGATCACGAGAGCACCGAGACGTAGTCGGATAGATAGATAGATAGATAGATAGATAGATAGATAGATAGATAGATAGATAGATAGATAGATAGATAGATAGATAGATAGATAGATAGATAGATAGAAACGCAAAAGTGCTTACAGTACGCAAAGAAATGCTTCGCATTTAATAATAATTGTTCGCGTTTACCGTCCCAAAACCACGATATGATTATGAGAGACGCCGTAGTGGAGGGCGCCGGAAATTTCGACCACCTGGGGTTCTTAAACGTGCACCTAAATCTAGGCATGCGGGCCTCAAGCATTTTCGCCTCTGGCGAAAATGCTGTCGCCCCGGTCAAGATTCGATCCCGCGACCTTCGGGTCAGGAATCGAGCACCTTAACCACAAGACCACCGTTGCGGGTGAGAACACACGAAAGTCTCCGTCAGCGTGGCAGGCGTCGCATTTCGATGTGCTGAAATGCGACAGAGTTCGCCTACTTCCAAAGATGATATAGATTTACGCTCCGAGCAATGTCTTCACCGAGGAACAGAGATGCTGACAGCTGTTCAGAAGGAACGTTGCCTGTGAAACGGGCTTCGCTACGCAGGCCAGCACCCTGTGGGCACCAGTTGTCTTCCATGGTTGTCCCTTTTCGGCGATTTTTAACGGCGCAGCGGCAGATGAGTCAGCAGCTGGCGTGCAGGATGCGACCCGAGAGCAACGCGCGACGCGTGCGGTCGGCCGCAAGGGCGGTGGGCCACCCGTGGTGCCCAATAGTGGTGTTGCCGTACGCACCCCAACAAAGCCGGACGGAGTGGAGGCGGGTTAGCAAAAGGTTCTGCTGCGCGTGTCATATAGCGTGGGTCGAGCGCGCGTCAAATCGGTCGACGCGCGGGAGTAATGACGCCTACGGGCATCGCCCAACTGTGCGTACGCTGGGAAGGATTAAATTCCAAACATTAATCCGAACACGAACAGTTGTTAAAGCACTGAACTACGCTTTCTTTTCTGCTGTTTCATTTGCCATCGCCTGCAACGTGCACGGCGCTTGCATTTTTGTGTATCGGAAGGTCGTTCTACGACGTTGCGAGATGCGACATGCTTGGAAGAGGTGTAAGAACACAGATTGTCGTTATAACGTGTGTGACACAATTCCAGTCTAGCTTTTCCGTTTCGCCTTTAGATAGGCATGAATGATGCATCGGGTGACAGGCGCTCAAGTGCACTTCTTGCACTTGCAGCCGTATATATATATGTATACGTCATTTTTCAGGTATGCGTCATTTTCAGGAATCTGCCTGAAGCAATTCTCAGCTAGAATAACGTCTCTTCCTGCCTGCCATCTCTAATCCGGAGAGCGATTTTCCTCTTCGCACGCATTTCTTGTTCAATCGCTTCTTGACTTCAGGATCCACTCCTAGCTTCTGCCCCTTATATTATCGATGGTAGAATGCAATAATTGTACATTTTTCTCGCATGGTATCAATAATAGGTGCTACCTACCTATTGCATTCAAACCCAGTTTGACCGTTTTGCCGACTTTCTGCTGAGTTTCTCGGTCACCTGTGACCAATTGACGTACACAGACAAAACGCCTGCTGCCCATATTGCCGGCGCAAGTTTAAGAGGCACGCACCACGAAGGCGTGGGTAGCCTGTATCTTCAGTTTATATTGCGCTGGTGAAATGAACCTAAAAACCAATTAGCCATTGATAGATTAAAGAAACAAAATTCGACAGATCCCGCGTGCCTGCCGTGGGAATCGATGTCATGCGAAGCAAACGGCGGGAAGGTGGCTGTGGTGTAATTTTTGATGTTGAGCGAAACGCAACGAAATAGCGCTGAAGATATATGTACATATGGTACACACACACACACACACACACACACACACACACACACACACACACACACACACACACACACACACACACACACACACACACACACACACACACACACACACACACACACACACACACACACACACACACACACACACACATGTTGAAGAGTGGCGCATGTGCTATATAACCGGTTGTTTACAGGTGCGTAAAGGTGTCAACAGCAACATGCGTATTACCAACACTAGAAGCGGTAAACTGATAGGTAGTACTTATACTTGGTCGTTATGACGGAGAGCGCAGGCACGTTTCGCCAAGCCGTGTGCATGTGTGGAAGGGTTTCTTGACAATTCTTGAACAAGGTAGTGAGCACCCTGATCAGTGAGCACCAGCAGCTGGACAGGACTTTTTGTCGGAGCCGTTCGTGAACGCGGCGACAATATTATTTACAATGCAGTGCATCACAATGCATTTCCGCACAAGAAGTCAACAATCGGAGTAAGTAGGCCCCACAGATATCCTCTTCATCAATCGTAGAACTATCCTAGAAAGCCTACTGCAGTTGCACAGTGCCCGATACACCATAATTCTTCCTAATGCGAATCAGTGAAGGGCTCCCGCTACGCGTCTGTAAGGCAACGCGAGAACATGCGCAGCCGCTCACTTTGGTGAAGCGCTTTTGCTGCTGATGATGATTAAATATATCTGAGTGCTTTCTAATGGGTGGGCCTTTGAAGCACCCACTCGCTGCGCAGTTCACATGTGTTGAAGCCTGGCGCTATTCTACGCCTCTGCCACTCAATGTATGATGCGTTAAACTCCTCCCACTACAGAGCTTTCGTATAGTGTTTTTTTCCTGAAGCAGTTTCCAGCAATGGCGTGGCTCGGTGGTAGAACACCTGTTTGCCACGCAGAAGACCTGGGTTCGATTCTCACTCGAACCAGATTTTTGGAGCTCAGCTCTTAGTCACCCGGGCCGTTCCTGTGTTCAGCGGCATCGCCGTTGCCGTCGGTGGCGTAACCGATAGACGTGAGAAAAAATACCCAGGATCGAATGGGATTTGAACTCGGGCCCTCTGCGTGGCAGTCGAGTATTGCAACACAGAGTCACTCTGGTGCTCGAAACTGATTTGCCAACAAATCCTATACAGGCTTCATGTCGGGCAAAGGAATCGCGTTATAGCCGGTGTAGTATAGCGTGGCAGAAGAGTAAAATAGCAACCAGTGATCACACAATGCTAATTTCGCATCGAGTGTGTGGTATAATGCTTCCCAGCCACTGCAGAGTGCTCAGCCACTGTTCTTGATCGTCATCAGCCTCATGCAGCAACAAAGTGCACATAATACCTCACAGATGTGTAGCGGGTACCTCGCTTATCCGCAGAAGGACGAATAATGGTGTATTGGGTGTAGCCTTAATTCACAGAAATCATGATTTATGGCGTAGCCATACCTTCCAGATAGCCAAAACTTCAGACACAGTAATTGGAAATGCAATGGGAAGGGACAGCGCGACTGAGACATAGGACAGAGAACACGCAACACACACGAGCGCTGACTTACAACTGGTTTTATTTTGCACCACACTGACCTTATAAATGCGCATAAACTTGACATATGACGCCACGTTTGCAAACAGAACAAATGTCCTATGTCTCAGTCGCGCTGTCCCTTCCCATTGCTATGAACCAACTCGCCCAGATCAAAGTTCTACTGCAACAGTAATTGGCCTCGCGCCAACACGATGCTGCGCTCAGAATTCGCATTAGGCACTATCGTAATCGTCGGCGAAATGTTTTTTTTTTTGAACACGCAGGGCACGTACTCGTGATATTTCTCTCTTCCACGTCTTTCATATAAACGCAAATGTAACGAGCGACGAATGCTTCTTGGCTCGTCTAATATGCTGCAGAAGCGACCAAACGAAACTGCTTTACGGAGATCCCAAACCTCTTGAACATCAGGTCGACAAAATGCATTATACAGTTACCTTACAACATTTCCGAATCGCTGCACACTGTGTGAACAGACTGGGGCATCGCACATTATATGGGCGACACACGTTCGTGTATACCGTCCAAAATATGTCTGCCGTGGGATCCTATCTTGGATGTCCAACGCATGCAAACGAATTTGTTCTTTTGGGTAGTCGTCGGACGTTTGTCGGAGCTTTGCGGACACCAACACAACAGAACCGGTTATACCTACGACGTCTGAGGGATATCCGAAATTGCCTGAGGTGGCATTATGTTTGCAGCCGTTATCTAATTTTATTGGCCACTCTTAGCGGATTTTTGCAGTTACCATCGCCGTCATGTCCAGGATACGTATATGTATCTATATAAAAAAGGCACCAAGAAAAATAAATCAGAAGAAAATTCCGAAGCACCCGACCGGGGATTCGAACCAGCGACCTCTCTCTCCGCAGCGATCTGCGTTAGGCAACTAAACCACGCGCCATGCATGCACCGGCGTGATAAAGGCGACCTTTTTATACACACCATTTACCGTTAGTGGCACGCAGATCACGGAGGAGCTTGAGCGTGTGTTCTATCACGCAGCGCTCCTACATTTTCTTTCGGTTTGAAACCTGCCCTTAGAACGCGCACGCAACAGTGTCCCTTTCTGTACCCACTCGTGATGTGGAACGAAAAAAAAAAAAGAACACCTGGCACATCTAAGGTCCCTTAGGCACATCCTGCGTCAGACGCCACCGCGTGGCAGGAGGTGCAAAGGGGTCACTCGACGCGCCGCAGATTAAAAGAAAAAAAATGCCCCCCACCTCCCCGAAGGGAATCGTGAGGAAAGGCGAATGCATTTCGCGCGCGCTTCACTCCATTTATATATGGTGGTTGTGGTTCGAAGAAGGAAAAGGCTCCTAATTTCTGCAGCCTGGTCGGGGAGCACGGCGCAGCGCCTGTTTTCTTTTTTTTTTTGCTTTTTTTTCTGTTTTTTTTCTTCTTTTTTTATATTTTTTAATTTTTTCTTAATTTTCTTTTTGTTCTTTTTTTTCTTTTTTTTCTTTTTTTTATTTTTAAAATTTTTTTTTTCATATATAGCTCCGCCGAGCTCCCGCGATGCGAGCACCCTCACGCACCAGAGCGCGCTCCTTTTCTCCACTCACTATAACACCTGCCGAGGCCACCGCGGACAACGCCAACGCCGGATGCCTGACATAGCCCGACTAAGAAATGCATTCGCATTTAAAACTGGGGATGCGTAAAGCAGTCAGCGATAGAGCGGTGTTTCCTACTGGAACATGCCAATCGCTGCTAATGTGCAATGAGACAGAAGACTCCGACTGGACACAGAGACTCGCAGTCCGCTTTTAGTTAACGCGCACGCTGCGAATTTTTATTGTTCAACAATGCACAGGAGAAATCTCCCACCGGCACCACCTTGGAGGTCAAGATCCATTGCCATATATACGGGGTGGGCAGTGAACGGTTGTGCAGCGCGAGCAGTCGGTTTTTTCAACCAAGAAACTCGCTAGCAGACGCTGCCTGTGTCGGCGTCGCGAGGCGAGAGAGGGAGAGGGGGGAGCGTAGGAGAGGAGAGAGAGAGGGGTGCGCGCATGCGCAGTGGGAGTGTGGACGCTGCGGGCAGAGATGCCTAGAGAAGAGAGGGGGGGAGCGTTGGAGAGGAGAGAGAGGTGGGACGCGCATGCGCAGTGGGTATGTGGACGGCGCGGGCAGGGATGCCTAGAGGAGAGAGGGGGGGAGCGTCGCAGGGGAGAGAGGAGGGGAGGCGCATGAGCAGTGAGGGTGTGGTTGGCGCGGGGAGGGATGCCTAGAGGAGAGAGAGGGAGAGAGGAGGTTTTTTTATTTTTATTTTTTTTGAAAGTGTTTGCGCATGCGCAGTAAGGGTGGTCACGCCGCACACCACCACCACCGGATTAAGCTTCGCCATAAGATGCTTCACATCTAACACCTGCCGGCGCGCACACCTCCTCAACCTGTCCTCCTCCTCCGCGGACAACGCCGCACAACGCCAACGCCGGATGCCTGACATAGCCCGACTATGAAATGCATTCGCATTTAAAAGAAATATCTATGAGCGTCGGGTTCTGTATAGTCGACCATTGCAGCGCGTTTTTCAAACACAAAGACGTAAGGACTGCGGCAGTTGTTAGTTCACGCTTGCCCTGTGTATACCTGTGCGTTATTTTCGAGCGTCCTTCTTTGTGCTTCAGCGGCACGCTGCAAGTATGGAGCTGCTTGTCGTTCTTCGTGTGAGATTCCAATTTCTCGCTATCGCATCATTGCTTCGCCCTTGCAGCGAAACTGGGGTTTTTAATATTTTAGCTGATTTTACGTGTCTCAGAACGGGCTTACAATCCACAGCGCGGCGCTCTTCGAATGTCACGTCAAAATTAACGTATATTCCATGCCCTACTGAACGAAGCGGAGTTAAAAAACCGTGTAGAGAGCGAAAACACGGCTACCTACATTTCACCGAAACAGCTCACTTTCGCTTTAACTCATAGCTACCACACAGCAGACAATCCTTCAGGCGAAAAGGGTTATAGAGTGCTGGCCGTCCCAGATGACAATCACGGAGTTGATGACGCCGTGTTCTGTTGTGGTCACCATAAAAGAGAGTTTCGAATTGAACGCACATGGTTTTCGCTTGCGTGAGCAGACCAGGACAGGTCATGAAAAGTGAGCAGCTGGGGTTTCGCGCAGGCAATGCACGCAGTTTCCTCCGCTCCTCACTCCAAGAAAAAAAGAAAAAGACTATGTATGTGACTCTTTTCTGAAAGTCCTGACTTGCCACGTATATGACTCTCTTTAGAGAGCCACATTAACTCTCTTGTGGGTCACACGACTCTCAAAAGAGAGTATAATGACTCTCAGAAGAGAGTGGAAGGGCCTCTTTAGAGAGAGTAGTATACGTGGCAAGCCGGAGCTCTCAGAAAAAGTCACACAAATAGTCCTTTTAGATGTGAAGCATCTTATGGCGAACCTTAATCTGGTGGTGGTGGTGGTGGTGTGCCGCGTGGCCTCACTTACTGCGCATGCGCGAACCCTTTCAAAAAAAAAACCTCCTCTCCCCCTCTTTCTCCTCATCCCTCCCCGCGGCAACCACACCCTCACTGCGCATGCGCCTCCCCTCCTACGCTCCCCCCTCTCTCCTCTAGGCATCCCTGCCCGCGGCGTCCACACTCCCACTGCGCATGCCCGTCCCCCCCCTCTCTCTCCTTTCCTACGCTCCCCCCCCTCTCTCCTCTAGGCATCCCTACCCGCGGCGTCCTCACTCCCACTGCGCATGCGCGTCCCCCCCCTCTCTATCCTCTCCTACGCTCCCCCCCCTCTCTCCTCTAGGCATCCCTCCCCGCGGCAACCACACCCTCACTGCGCATGCGCCTCCCCTCCTCTCTCTCCTCCTACACTCCCCCTCTCTCCTCTAGGCATCCCTGCCCGCGGCGTCCACACTCCCACTGCGCATGCGCGTCCCCCCCCCTCTCTCCTCTGCTACGTACGCTCCCCCCCCTCTCTCGCCTCGCGACGCCGACGCAGGCAGCGTCTGCTAGCAAGTTTCTTGGTTGAAAAAACCGACTGCTCGCGCTGCACAACCGTTCACTGGCCACCCCGTATATATGGCAATGGATCTTGACCTGCAAGGTGGTGCCGGTGGGAGATTTCTCCTGTGTGTTGTTGAAGAATAAAAAAATTCGCAGCGTGCGCGTTAACTAAAAGCGGACTGCGGGTCTTTGTGTCCAATCGGAGTCTTCCGTCTCTCATTGCCCATTAGCAGCGATTGGCATGTTCCAGTAGGAAACACCGCTCCATCACTGCGTGCTTTGCGCCTCCCCAGTTTTCTCTCCTGCGCAACGCTGCGATGAGCGCCAGCGTCAACGCCGCCGCCAGTGTAAGCGTTAGCGCCCGCTGCTTCACATCTACACATGGTTCCCTTAAGCGGGAGATGGTGTAATTTTTTTTTAAATGCGATGAATTTCTTAGCGAACTTCGGCGAGTATGAGCGTATCTATCTATCTATCTATCTATCTATCTATCTATCTATCTATCTATCTATCTATCTATCTATCTATCTATCTATCTATCTATCTATCTATCTATCTATCTATCTATCTATCTATCTATCTATCTAGCCAGCCGCCTACGACTTTGTGCTCTCCTGGCCGTATCGTTAATGGGATTTATACCAAAATTGGTATGGAATAACATGACTATATGACGAAGATGAATGACTGTTCAGTCGGGAAAATCATGAATAACTTGTCATGAAAATCATGATTTACACGCCATGGCTGTAGTGCTCCTGAGGCCGTTTTCTTAACTTGATAAATCCAAAAATTGGTACGATGAGATATTTTTGCATCACCAACAAGATTATAGATGGTAATATGAAAATCATGACCTGCATGTCACGTAAAACATGATTCACATGCCACGCTCATGGCACGCTCGCGGCCGTTTCGTTAGCTTGATAATCACCAAATTTGGTATTGCGTGACGTGACTGTATGACGAACATAAATGCCAAGTGGTCATTTGGAAATCATGACATGTAATGTGCAAGATGACTTGCATGCCACGCTTATATGGCACGGTCGCGGCCGTTTAGCTAGCTTGATATACACCAAATTCGGTATTGCGTGACGTGACTCTATGGCGACCATAATTGCCAAGTGGTCATTTGGAAATCATGACATGTCATGTGCAACAAGACTTGCATGCCATGCTCACGGCACGCTCGCGGCCGTTTCGCTAGCTTGATATACACCAAATTTGGTATTCCCTGACGTGACTCTATGACGACCATAAATGACTAGTGGTAATATGGAAATCATGACATGTCATATGCGATATGACTTGCATGCCACTCTCATGGCACGCTCGCGGCCGTTTCGCTAGCTTATATACACCAAAGTTTGTATTGCATGATGTTACTGTATAACGAACATAAATGATAAGTGGTAATATGCAAATCATGACGTGTCACTTGCAACATGAGTGGCATTCTACGGCCATTTTCGATAGCTTGATATACACCAAAATGGGTATTGCACGACGTGACTAGATGACGAACATAAATGACAGGTGGCAACATGAAAATCAAGGCATGCATGTCATGTACAACGCCATTTACATGCCACTTTCATGGTGCGCTTGCGTTCAGTTCCCTAGCTTGATATATACACCAGAATTGGTATTGCGCGACGTGACTGTAGGACGAACATAAATGACAGGTCCTAAAATGTAAACCATGACATGCATATTATGTTCAGCATGATTTGCTCCTTGCTGGATGCCTCGCATTACATCGATTCCCACAATGCGTGAGATCTGCCGCTTTTTTTCTTGGCGTGCTTGATGGTTCTGTTTCAGTTGGCCGGCAACAAAATTAAGCGAGATACTTTCTTGTGCTGCATGGAAAATCACTGCCTACGTGACTTGAAAGCAGATACTCGACCACCCCTTCACTATCTATACACTTTCTATTGTCAGCAGCCGCGTACTGCTGTAACAGGTTATTTACCATATTCAGCTACTTAGTCGGGAAATGAATCACGTAACTTTTCCCGTGGATGTCCGGCGTTCCCGTTAACTCGATTTTTCGAAATAGCGAAGGCCACTTTTGCAAGCACAGAATGGATCAGCTTGTTCAGGAAGGGACGGGCTGGAGGTGATTGTGAGAGGCCTTCATCATCTAGTGAACGTAAGACCCGCTGATGATGACTTAATATATGAGCGTTATTGGCATGCTTCCAAGCATGCCAATAACGTTGCATTGCAAGTTCAACAATTTCACAAAAACACACGACGTGTTAGCTCTATATGCGCGCGTGGCCCGGCTGGTAAGGTGTGGCCTCTAAGACGGGCCCGCTGCTCTGGGAGGCCACAGGTCAGGCGCATTTAAGTCCTCCCCGGACAATCACTTTCAATGCGTTTTCTTTGTTCGAGTCAGTGGGCGTCTCGGATGTATACGGCGTGGCGTTTCTCGCACAACGCGCCGCTAATGGCGTCACGGTCAACACTGCGCGCCCGCCATCTCGCGGTCGACCGAACCGCACAAGGTCGCTGAGGGTTCAGATTGAGTCCTCGCTTCAAGGCGCGCTTCCCATTCAGATGCAGCGACGCCTGCTTGACCGCTAATGAAGCCGCACGGACGCTCACGTCATTGTTATTCTGGACCACAGCCGGGCATCGCCACTGACGCCCACGCCGCCGGGCGGATAAAAAGTGATACTCGTGTCGGAAGTTCTCCCGTCGTTCTGTGAACGAGAAACTCCGTGAGGCGGCACACGTCTGTTCTCATGAGCAGGTACAGTAACATGCGTGCGCGGGAGACGGCCCAGTGGGTTGGCCCAAGTTACAGGCAATCAACGAAGTCGTGCAACGCCTCGCGTAGTTTGTCGTTCACAGAATGACGGGAGTCCTTCCGACACATGAGAATGACTTCTTCAGTGGCGTAGCCAAGGGGGAGGGGGATGGACCCCCCCCCCCCCCCCCCGAAAATTTTCCGTTGTGCTTGCGTATACATACAGGCACATATACAAACGCACGCACGAACATACATAAAGTATGGTTGAATTCCCCCCCCCCCCCCCCCCCCGAAAAAAATTTCTGGCTACGCCCCTGGACTTCTTTATTTATTTATTTTAGTCATCAGTATGGGCCTCTTTACAAGATAGATCCATCGTGTGACTTCGGTATACCACGAGACCTCAACAGGCAAGAGGAAACATGCTTGCACCGCATCAGACTAAACGTCGCATATACCAAGTACTTCAGGAACAAGATAGGACTGTCGGACTCACCACTGTGAGTCCCATGTCGCGTCCCAGAAAATCTCAATCATGTCCTCTGTGAATGCAGGCTATACGAACCAGAGAGACAGTCTCTAAAGGCGGCCTTAAAACTCCCACGGGACTCGAACTTGGAGTTAAGAGAGTTAAGACATATTCTGGGCCCATGGCAAACCAGCTCCAGTGCGTTACGCGCCACAAAAGCGCTGCTGACTTCCTTGCGGGCCACGAGCCTGAATGAAACTTTGTAAATAGTGTACTCTACGTGTGTGTGTGTGTGTGTGTGTGTGTGTGTGTGTGTGTGTGTGTGTGTGCGTGTGCGTGCGTGTGTGTGTGTGTGTGTGTGTGTGTGTGTGTGTGTGTGTGTGTGTGTGTGTGTGCGTGCGTGCGTGCGTGCGTGCGTGCGTGCGTGCGTGCGTGCGTGCGTGCGTGCGTGCGTGCGTGCGCGCGCGCGTTCGTGGTGCCATGTGTCTATCACTGTAAATATCATAATCACCACCCAGCCCCTGGAGTAGCATGTCATGCAGGCGAAAAGCCAGGCAAACATCTCCAGTTTTTTATTAAAATATCTCTCTCTCTCTCTCTGTTTTAGTCAATACTGCCGACTTCTATGCGTAGGCAGGAGTGGGTTGCATATGACATTTGATATTACGTTTTCCAATGCAAGAAAACAACACAAGGGGCTTATAACAAACAGAGTGCGTCGGGAAAAAATGCAGAAGAGTATAGTAATTTGCGAACATTGAAAACATGAGTCAATGCAACGCTTCTTTCCTTTTTTTTTTTTTTTTTTTTACAGAATGAGCGAGTTTTGCTGATAAAAACGCAAGAATAACAAATACATCAACACCATGAGAAAAATGCGCACAAAATAATATACAAACGAGCTAGCGCTGAACATAGCAAGGCAACACAACTCAGGCACACACAGTAGAGATTAGATGCACTGCCGATGTAAAAGAAGAAGAACAAAAAAAAGTTCAAGAGATGGCTGGCAGATTCGCTATCGCATTCACGAATGAAGAAACAGTAGTGATTCTTGTGAATGATACAGCTTCATCGGGCAGGGCGTTCCAACCACGTGCTGCTCGGGGAAAGAATGATTTTTGGAAAGTAGTGGTTTTGCATGAGAATTCTCGGACTTTCTTGCTATGGTGCGACCGTGTTATTCGTGATTTCAAAGGTTCGATATATTTGGCTTTATCGATTCTTAGGTTTTTATGATAGATCTGATAAAATAGTTTGTCTTTCACAGGCGCGCCTGCGTTCTAAGGGTTCCAAGATATAACTTTCAGGAGGGTCTTTATCTTTGCAGCTGCGGACGATTAAAAAAAAAAAAGGCTCGCAGGGTCCATTACCCTTTCCCTAAGACGATTCGAAGGCGAAAGCGATCGTCTGCTTTTTCCTCCTCGGTCGATGTATTGATCCTCCATTAGCTTCCAGCACCTAACGTGCTTTTGCGCTGCCCCCCGGGATCGGAGGCGTTGCAATATTTCTGTACCCCACCGGGCCCTGCAATGCCTCCGTGATCGGCCCACCTTTGTCCAAGCGACGATTTCATGAGGTGATGCCATCATGCGGCTCAACGTTGTGTGACGTCATAAAGTACGCTATCTTCGACGCCATGCCGACGTCATATGGTGAAGTCATCGCGTGATGATGAATTTTTTGCATCACATATCGTGCTGATGCCGCCGATGCGCGACGCCGACGGTGGATTTTCGCGTTTGGTGAGGCATCAAAGGCTTTCGCCTTAAAGGAGTACTGACACGATTTTGGAACATTGCAAAAGGGACATTTTTCGTTTCCTTGGTATGCAGTGTCAACACTCTCTACACAGCGGAGTCAGACAACACTTATAAAATATTTTATTTTGATTTTAAAGTTTTCGTCGCTGAGCATCTGCAAGCCAGCTCCACTGCAATGGACATTATCCCGACGAGTCAAGTCAGTTCTGAATTCGCGAGCTCTGCGTCCGTCATGCAGCCTAAATCACAGAAATCACTGTCAGGATCACTGAACGGCAATTAACTCATCGTTGTTTACGTGCACCACGAGCAGATGACAGATTTTCCGTTAGTAAGTCGCCAGTTGCTGTCTTCCCGTGACGTCACACTGCTCTGATACGTCACTGAGAAGCCGCCCCCCTCGATACCGAAATTGCTGTTTTATGGTAGCGGTATTAAAAATATATCCAATGCATTCCCATGCACTACGACACTCTTTATAGGTTTCTCGACACCAGTACTTTCATTTAGAGCAACAATCCGAAAATTCTTAAAATTCGTGTCAGTACTCCTTTAAAATGGCAAATATTTTCTTACACAGCGGTCTCCAACAAGTCACTTCTTGGGCCGATTCTGGGAGGGGAAGAAAAAAAAAAGGACTCACAAGCCGGAAAGTTCCCCATGCCAAGAAACAAAAACAAACGACAACAACAAATATACGGTTGGCTGCATGCTCAAACGCTTCCTCCACAATTTATTTCTTCATTCATGCGCGGCATAACTGGCATCCACGGATCGTTATTTTGGAAGCCCCTACGGAATCGTAACAGCTGCCTCACGACAGCTCGGGGTTAAAAAAGCAACTCTCCCTCGCTTTTAAGACAACGTATTCTCTTATACCCTATCGCCTTTAAGAAAAATTTCGCAGCTTCTAAAGATAGCAGGCCTGCACAAGCGGCTGCGGTTTCTATCAGAGCTTTTTTTGCCGGGATAGACAAGTGTCAGCGAGAATGTCAATAAGTTGGGACAATGACCAATCGCGATAGTGTGCCCCTACTCATTATCTCTTTACCGTTACCTGTTATCTTCAACTACGTTAGTCCTTCCGGTCAACCTCCCATGCCTTTCATCTCGCCCAGTACCATGGTGTAAGATATATAAGTTTTTATATCTTACACCGTGCCCAGTACCGTAACCAGGTGGATGGCTTTTGTTTCTCTTGTGGGGGGGGGAACGGGAGGATTCAAGCCCCTTCGCCCGAAATACAAACAGGCACTCGAAGTTACATAAAGGTTCCGACCACCCCGCCCCCCCCCCCCCCCCCCCCAAAAAAAAAAGTTCTGGCTGCGTCCCTAACTCCTCTCATGTTTCTCCGTATTCTTGACGTTTTGGCGTAAGCACATCAAGATTGCTCGTGACCATTTCTGGCCCTTCAGGAATCGTCGCACTTCTCGAGGTCGCCGTTGTCTTCTCGGTGCACGTGCGCGCCCCTCCCCAGAATGCCCGGCGTGCAATATGACACACGCACCGATAAGATGTCTGGTTTCCCAGTCGCTCTGTGCCGCTGTCAAAGTATACATAGCCAAGCTACTTGTCCAGTCGTCGCCTCACTGCCTCGTGCGACGAATTTAGCCGACGTGCTGCACTGTGAAAGTACTGCGGCATCTTTCGAGACTGACGAACGAGACAGCCCCGTCCCATCCGTGTCGGCTTCGCTTTTCTCCCGAGTTCACGGTTTGTTCTTCCCAGAAATGGACGCTCGTCAGCTGCCCGCCTTCCACAGCCCTAGAGTGTACTAGAACTAACAGCCCCATCCTCACTACCAAGCATGCTCGCACGCGGCTGCGTGCCAGAGAGGATCCGTGGGCGGCCCTAAGAATGCACGCCGACCGACGCGCGATTGTCTCTGCCAGCTGCGAGGGCAGGAGAAAGGAAGCAAGTTCGACGGCCGTCTCAGCAGGCGTGTGTATGTACAACGCCAGCGGCGCTTATTTGGAGGTCGGCGCGTGGCACACCGTTCACGTGCTCAAGCCGTGTATTCTGAAAGAAGCCGGAACGCATGTTTAAGTCCGGGACGCGCGTTTAGCGACAACGACGACGTTTAAGCCGGCCGTAAAATCTTCAGTGTGCTAACGAAATCAGAGACACCATCACGGTGGCAAACATCCCTCGAAACGTGTACCCTGATTATCACGGAGGCAGAAGAAAGGCAAGAGTGGAGGCTATGCTCCATTCTTTCTGATGGGAGAGGAACGCGCGTTGACAAAGCGCGACGGCCATAAATACATTGCCGTCGTCGCCGACACAGGCTCTAAAACCAGAATCGCGTGCAGCGTATGCGCGACACACTCGGAAATAGCGGAGGAAGTAGCCATCGCACTGGCCCTGACAGATCAGGAATAGGAAGCAGTCATATGTCACCCGCAAACAGCAGTAAGCATAGGCGTGCGCAGGGTTCCCCTTCAGGGGGGGGGGGGGGGGCGACGGCACGTCGCAGCCCCCCCCCCTTTCCTATTAAGGCAATGTATGGGACAGACTTCACCCCCCCCCCCCTTCTTAGGTGACTAGGGGGCGCCCCCCCCCCCCTGCCCCCCTCGTGCGCACGCCTATGGCAGTAAGGAATATGTTTTAACAAGACTGTGTGTTGGCCTAGTTGGTACTTGCTTAATGACATATTTTAGCCGCGAATTAGCACATACACAGAGCAAAGGAACACACAACAACAGGACGGGCCGCCCATCCTGTCGTTGTGTATTTGCATAGTCCCTCAATAGCGTAAAGAGTATTGAAGGACTATGCTATTTCTTTGCTCTGTGTATGTGCTACTTCACGGCTAAAATATGTCATTAAGCAGTAAGGAACTACGACAAAGCTAGAATTTACAAGGAAGCCCTGGCTGTTTGGCGAAAGCGGGCAGACCCCCCCCAAATCGCGAGCTCGACAATCGTAAGCTTTAATGCTCACGTCACCACAGAAGGCGACGGGCTCCCGAATCTAAACGAGACGGCGCCCCTGAAGGCGTGAGACATGACCCGCCGCGCCGAACGGGGACACGTCTCTTGCACGATATAGAACACTCCTCGTGCAAAACTGGATAGGCTAACTATGGTTATAATGACATCACAAAAGCATATCTGAATGGGGATATATCCATCGCCGAGTACCAAACTGAACGGCAGGCAGGCAGTCGCATGGAGACAACTCCAGACGAACACCTTCCCTAACTATTTCCATGTAAAACGCATCTACGCAAACACGGACAAGCATCAGGGCGACATGTGAAAATTGTGCCAGGAAGGGCCAGCAGCACTCAAACATATCTGGGAGTGTTATATAGTTGTCAGAATGATGGCAGTTACTCCGGACACCAGGGTTGCCGTTGGGTGGACATGAGATGCGCCAGAACTCACGCCAAAAGTACCCAAAGTAGCCATGTCATTTCATATTATCGTTAAATTTCTAGCCAGATAGAACAGAAGCGGTATTACCAACAGAGTCTTTACTATTTACGAATAAATAAAACCATTTTGAATAAGTAAAACCACAAATTTAAAAAAGAGCCATGGCGCCAACTGCAAATTTTCGTCGCCAACGGGGTCCAAAAGTTGCCAGTTTGGCGCAAGGTAGCCACCAACGGCAACCCTGCCGGACACCTTGTCAACGAGGTGGGCTGCCTCTCTGCGCAGCTCGGACCTCGGCATCCATACGTGGGCAGTCCAGCAAGCCCGTGAGGCAGCGTTGAGGCAAGGCCTTGACGTTCCCCCGAGGTAGACCTAAGCCCGGATCGCGTTAAACCTTGCTGTACGTACATTCAATAATGTTGTATCCACACATCTATCTACAAATGTGTACCAAGAACTATCATCATCATGAACAGGTCACCGAAACTGGGCAAATCTCGCTACTCACTGCTGGTCCAATAAAAAGGAATAAGGCAACAGACGGGCGGCACACCAATTAATATTTCTAGATAGACGTAAGCAGTAATTGAGAAAAGCTTTACTAAACCACCAGGGTTAATACAGGGATAAGCATCGTGACCGCACATTTCAGCTGCGCTGAAGCATCTGTACGGAGTACTTCAGCAGTACGTACAACGAGAGAATGCTTGGGAAAGGGAGAGGCAACGGCGGCTCCGAGAAGACCCCGAAGCGACGGAAGCCCTACGCGAACGACGACGTGCCTGTATAGATGTATGGGAGGTGAGAACGGTCGGTTTCAGTGCTAGTTTCTGTCTCTGGAATTTGGACATCCTTGTCATGTCTGTGACTGTCTGTGGTTTAACTCGAACCTCTTTGCGCTGACAAGCAACCTAGAAACTACCTATAGCACGATTTAGCTAAAGCCTAGCAAAGACCTAGAATCAACCTAGCACCATCTGGCTTATGCCTAGCAACAACATAGAAGCAATGTGGAAACAACCTAGCTAAAGCCTAGAAACAACCTAGCATCAACCTATAGAGGCAACCAGATTAAACTTCAAAATTTTCCAGCTTCGCTGTTTCAAATCTTGCGCGACTTCGTGCAAGCTTCGCCTTTTTTTTTTTCGTATTTGTGAATTTCCCTTTTAAAATACCAAAAGCGCCACTCTTGTCCGCGAGAAGACGCCTGAGAAGCCAGAAAACGATGCTCAGATGACTTCTCCCAAGCGCATGCCGCATACACTACATTCAAAAGGGACAGTTCACGCAATTTTGAGCCTTTTTGTACCTTTGACCAATGTTGAGATGAAACACGGGCACTGACCAAGTCTGATTAAATAATTTCATCAGACTTGTCAAGGCTGCTATCGCGAAGCGGTGCGTTAGATTTATTCTATCCTTATTCTATGTCAGTGGTTCTCAGCCGTAGATGTTTCCGGGACCCCTTGTGTACAGGTGGAAGTGATGACAGACCTCTCTGCTGTGAAAGAAGGGGGGGGGGGTCAAACTGTAACACAACATGCAGCGTGTAATAGGTGTTTTTTTCTTTCTCTCTGGCAATAAACAGTGGTCAAGCCACGTCAATTTGATCTCAGCAGCTTGTCAGTAAGTGGTGCGGTCTGCAGCCACATTAAACCTGTGTCTATCCATGTTTGCTCTTCAAATGGAAAAACATAGAAAAGTATGCTCGCGTGCATATGTCGTAGAAAACTACAACCAAAGCTTTACAGCCATCTCACGGAGAAGATGAACCAGAAGTCAGCTCAGCCGCAATGCCGTAGGGTTATGCGGTGAAGCATACAAAAAAAAAAAATCGGTAGGGGCCGCTTTCACGCGACAGTGTGCTTCAAAAAAAAAAAAAAAAATAAAGCATTTTTGCTCTTTTTCTCTCTCTTTTTGTTTTTTTGTGGATGGGTGTCGCGGAGCCCCCAAAATGGCATCGCGAACCCCAATTCGAGTACCAGTGTTTTATGTTATTCTTATGGTCCACCACTCAAGGCAGTGGCTGGCCCCTTTGATAGTGCGGACGGACCGTCGCTCTGACCACTGGTCAAGCGTGTAAAGCACGAAAAGCATTGGCATTGGACAAGCCATCGTTCTGCGACTGCACCCTTGGACAGTGACAATGACCGTGTTTCATTCACCCCATCCAATGCCTGACCAGATGAACTTTCGTCGAACTCTTGACGAAATTTCGTCAAGATTCAACAGTGGGGCGGATGTGGCGGATGCCCCCCAAAATCCCCCCCCCTCTCCACTTAAGAAGTAACGCATGCGTTGTTGATGCTGCCTGCTGTCAATGACGCTGTTGTCAACGCTGCCAAGGCAGCATTGACCAATGTTACTAGAATTGTAGTAACGTTGGCATTGACTACATTGTTTGTCACATCAAGCATCAAGCGATTACAAACAAAACATTCGCGATTACTAAACCCTGCCGCGTGACCCGTGAGAAATCACTGGCTAGGAAGACAGGAGCACACGGCACCTAGCACAGCTTGGCGCCAAACAAGCCCTCGAACATGTGCCGAAATAGCTCAGTTGGGAGAGCGTTAGACTGAAGATCTAAAGGTCCCTGGTTCGATCCCGGGTTTCGGCAGTCTCTTTTTTTTCTCGTTTTTTATTATTATTTTTTTTTTTTGTGAAGTTCGACATAAGCCATGTAGAATTAGAATTCAACTTCTGTATCAGTGAGAGCATATGCTTAAAGACAGTGCTCAAATATGTCATAACTGCGCACCGTGTCTGATCCTTCGCGTCGCCAGGTGTTGTAACTCAACCTTGTTGGAATGCTGCTGACATGTTGAATTATTCATCAACTTCCATATTAATGTTCACCACAAAAATTTCAATGTACGGTTACGCTGGTAATTTTCACGAATCAGAAAACAGTGTCCGCATGAGTACGGAACCCACGAACGGCCAGAAACTTTTCTTTTTTTATTTCCGCCAGTTCGCCTAGCTAATACACTGATTACGATACAGTTACAAACAATTTATTTGTCATTACTATGACAATTATTACGTACCCCTATGTCCGTCACTCAATGCGGTGTGGGCATCGCCGAGTCTGCCGAATGATGCATCGGGTACGCAAGCTGCCCGCTCCCGTAAAATGCGGTTCGTGTCGAAAAAACCGCCGCAGAAGCCACCAAACATTGGTTTAGCTAATGCTCGAGAGGTGAAGAGGACATTGACAGGTCGCAGGAGCATGTTACTGCAGTTTAAACACGGGAAAACAAAGCGAAACTGCATAAACAAACGCACGAGAACCGCGCCAAAGCCTTGGCATTCGCTCAGAAGCGCCGTGCCTCCGCCCGTCGGGTAGCCGTGATCGTATAGTGGTTAGTACCTTGCGTTGTGGCCGCAATAACCCAGGTTCGAATCCTGGTCACGGCAGATTTTTTTTTTTTAGTTTTCTTTTCTTTTTTAATACAGATTTGTACAGTACACATTAGCTACTATATTTCAGCAAAAACGTTTTTTTTTTCGCTCTTAGTGGAAGATCGAAGCACACTGGCCGCACCATGCGTGGCGTGTTACGCCGTGTTCAACTCCGAGCTCTGGCGTGCTTTGAAGTATTTTTAGCGTATAATTGGCGCATTTCACGTTTTCTTGAACTTGGCAAGTTCAACCATTCCACTGAGTTTGTCTCGGCCCTGGTGCGGCTGGCATTGAGATCACTGAAGCGGTGAGAGCAACTGTCATATGTCTACCGTCGACTTCAAGGAACTACTTGTTGTTGGCTTCCCTCTTGCGACATTGTGCAGTTGCTTCGCTGGCTGGGGGGACATACTGTGACACTAATCACGTGAACACGCACGCATCGCATGCAATTGCGACGCGCAAGTGGGCACGCGACGTGCTCTCTAAATTTCCCTTTCTCGACCATTCCTTTACAATCATCAAGAGCAACAACAGCAAAAGAAGGGATGATCACCGATCACATTAGCAGCGGTTACTTATAGCAGCCGGCGAGATGGATTCATATGAGTAACATTTTCCCTTGCATCATAACGACGTTCAGCTGTTTGTGCGGGTATACAAATCTGTGAGCTCATCCTTGCTGAGAGAGAGAGAGGGAGAGATAGAAGTAAGCAGCGCTGAGCGTGTGTGCTTCTGTCCCGTCCGAGTTGTATTTTGAGCTGTAGAAGTCAATTCAAGTTGAATGAAAACCAACTAGGCCGATTCTTAATTAAGCCTCCTTAGCGCAAAAAACCTCGGACCTTCACCATCTCCCTGGTCCGGTGGATCAAGTTGCGGGGCAAGCTTAAAGGGACCGACAACTGATTTTTCTCGACCCATTTTTTTACGGCGCGACAGAAAGCTCACTCTTCGTAGTGTTTGTAGCTGTAGTAGTTAATCCCAAAAGCACGTAGTTATTTTACAAGCAGTATTTTTCGATCTGAAAGGCTGTAAACACACATGTACCTTTCCTCCAGCAACGCTGAGAACTGATAGCGATGCCGCCAGCCCTTCTCGTGATTTGTGGAAGCTGTCGTCGTTCTGCTTTCGCAGGAGTTCCTGTAACTGTGCTTAACCACCTTTATTTTGAACTTTTCAACTATTTTTGAAAATAACGAGCTGCTACAATGAGATGATGTGGCATTATATACCTTCCCTGTATTTATACCGCGTTGTGTGCGCCTGCGCCCAAGGTTGCCTGCGCCTGTGTCATGGGTGGCTTGTCCCGGCGTCGTACTCTCTCGATGCACGAGCCAAGCCAAGTCACCAAAAACGTCATTATGTATTATGCACGGCCGCGCCGAGTAGCAGTGCGCGTCATTTCTGAGACGAAGGGTTGGTAGAAAAATTATGTCGCTCAAAAATCTTAGCGACCTGCAAACTGCATGCATCGTTGCATGAGCATGCTGAAAAGTTGCTCAAGACGCGCTGACGAGCATGGTACAATACGTCACGCGAAGGCAGCGCCGCTTTAATGCATGCTACTAACGCAGGCTTATGTGTACATTTTTATGTAGTAATGTCTTTTAATAGAAAGAAACGAACAATATTTCAGTACCAACAAAAAGATTCTCAACCGTCTGCAGCAATCAACGGTCACGCAACAGGGTACATCGATTCGTTGATGTATTTGCCACCAGATGGGCCAAAGGTCATTTTTCGCGTCTTTTGATAAAGAAATAAAAATATAAATCCACCTCTCACGAAAAAAACAGGGTTGGTTTGAGTCAGCGCGACGCACAATCTTTCCCTCAGTGGAGTCATCTCAGTTCATGTTCTGGGCAGTTGTCGGTCCCTTTAAAAGCTGAGTGCCCCACTGTGCTCGAGTCCACTGCTTTATTCGTCGCCACTTTGCAAGCTGCCGCCATCGCTCCCAGCTACCATCAGCAAGGCTGGTCACGTTGATCGGAGACTAAAGCGGAAACATTTTTTTGGCGCTTCCAGTATGGCAAAAATAAAACATTAAAAAAGATTGGTCATACTCATCGGCTCACAGCAGCTTCGACAGAGCAGCGGTGATGCTAATCTTTTTCGATGAAAGAAAATGATTTTCCTGAAGCAGCAAGTGCTTTGAAAGGTCCATAAAAAGTTTGCTCGTTCCCATTCGTAATTGCATCATCAATGATTTAAATTTCAGACCAGGCACAGCAGAATCAAAGTGTGAACGAGTGATCTAATGTTATAGAGCACCTGCTCAGCGCTAGCCTGCTCTGCAATGCTACAGCACAAGGCGCGGAAGCCTCGCATAGGCGGCCCGCGCCGCAAAGAGCCTATACAAGGAAAATCGTCACAGCAGAAATATTGAAAACTTTTCATTATATTGTAACATTACCTCGTAACATTCCCATTCCCTCGTAACAATATAATTGAGTGATTACTTTGGTGAAGGAAAAGTTCGTTGCTGGTTTGGCAGCGCGCAGCCAACAGTGACGACTGTCGGAAGTGGGGGGGCTCGCGCCCCCCCTTCCCCCCCCGGCTGATACGCCTACGATCACATGGCAAGAAGTTGCAAGCTACTGAGTTGAATGTTTCCTAGAACAATCTACAACTTTCAAACTGGAACTAGTGCTGAATATAATGAACTCGAAGTTTGTTAAATAAAGAAGATGTAATAAAACTGTAGCATTGAAGCGAGGTTGAACTCATTCTTGTGGCAAAGTGTATGTAGGTGATTCAGGCCACTGTGTTAATGAGCGCCTTAAAGAACGTGAGCGATCCCTGCCGACTGGTACCAGGCTCCTATTAGGGCAACACTGCAAAAAGTGCAAATATCGAGCTTTGTTTAGACGGACCGCTATCTTAAAGAAGAGCCGTGACAACACCGCCCGAGAATTATCGGAAGCATTTTCTATGCAGTCATTGGGTTCGCAGTGCATTGATGTTCCTTCTTTAACCTTGTTTAGAAGTGAATTTTCTTTTTTGGACGCTCTATCACGAGTGCGATATGTCGTTCAGGATGTGGGTTACACCATGCGCAGCAACCACCAAAACTTGAACGAAATTGCGCATCGTGTACACTACGCATGACTTTCCGGGGTATCTCGTGGGTATAAAAGGTGGAGTGACGCAATAAATTATGTCAGTTGAGAGTAGCGCTTCGTCCTGTGTTCTTTCTAGTGGTGTCGTTTCGCGCTTAAAAGAAAACAAAAACAGAAAAAAAAAACACTTTGAATTCATACAGTATGTTGTCATAAGAGCGGATTGCCTTAAACTTAGCAATATATTAACCGCCGTAGCAGCTTAGCAGGTATAATGTGTCGCAGTGATAAAGCTCGAGAGGACAGGCCACGGCGGCCGCATTTCGGTCGGGGCGAAATGCACTGACACCCATGTATTTTGATTTAGCTGCACGTTAAGAATCCCCCCGTACGTGGTCGAGATTAATCCGGATAGCGCCCGGAATAATCCTTTTAACTTGATTCATAGCTGCGCTAAAAACACGGACAACATGAATCGACGGACAACATGAATCAAGTTACAAGTTTGCACCAACTGGCCCAATTGAAAGCGTTACTGCAACGGAATAATCCGAATAATACAAATTTCAGGGGAAGGTTTCACCCCCCCCCCCCCCCCCCCCTTTCAATTAAGGTACGCCCTTCAGGGTACGCTAACGGTTCGATGTTCTGACTTGTTCTTACTCGGTTGGCTGGACATTACAACTAGTTCTCCGCGCCGAGACTTGGTTGGCAGCGTGTTAATTCAGATTTGCTTCACCTTTCGTTCACCTTAACAATTGATTAACTTTAAATTCACGTTTGACTAACTTTATTTCACTTACCATTTGATTCACCTCACTACAAGTGTGAATCAAATTACGCGTTAACTATTAAATCTGATCACTTGGCATATTATCAGAAAGATTAGGCCTTCAACGGCTTTAATTTACACACCTAATTACTACCACGGCCACTGGATGATTCATCCAGCGGCCGTGGTACCGTACTATACCAGTTACTGCAGTGTTACTGCTTGTTACTACTTGTTACTACACGTTACTACTACTATATTTTACGACCTACTATATGTTAGTAATACATGTTACCAGTCACTATATGTAACTACTACTACTTATACCAGACAGGAAGGAAGGGAACAGGAAGGCGGAAAGCAGAGAGGTTAACCAGAAAAGAGTGGTTAGCTGCCCTTGACAATAATGGTTGATTAGGGTACAGTCTGCAGTGAAGCGATCTTTATTGTCTCAGCTAGAATTTCATCTCACGTCGCCCATAAAAGACACCTCCACTCAATGTTTAATGTATTACTTTCCAGTCTGCGGGTATCACCTCTCGATGTTTTTGTATTCTCTCATCGCCATGATTCACAACAAATCAATCACTGCGCAAAAAGGGCGCCAAGTCCGATGTACGTGCCGCGTAGGCGGAGAAATTAGGATGCGACGAACGTGACACCAGTGACAACGAGCGAATAAATAACTGAGGCAAAGAGAGAGGCAGGCACGCTTTCCGGAAAAAAAAAAAAAAAAAAAAAACTGGCCCGTCAAACTTCGACCTGAGGGGTGCTGTTTGCTGCTAACAAACCATAGCTATTCCGACATTCAGCGGAACAGAAAGGAGCCGCTAAACCACAGACGGGCGCTGTTGTAAAGAAATAAAAATCCAACGAAAGACCCGAACGGAGAAAGAAGATGGTAGAAATTTACGATGGCCCGCCGGACCCCCGCAAGCAGTTCACAGTTCTTATCAGAAAGCTTAAACGGGCCCCCCTTCATTTTGAAGAAGCCGCGTTGTCTCCCTTTCCCATCCAGGGATCTTTTCTTCCTCGCTGCGAGCTATTCCGGATGGCTAGAGAGTTGCCTTGATCACAAAAACATTTGTCCGGCCCCGGATAACTGTTGGCTCGCTACCATGTTTAAGCCCGCGGCTAAACACGTGACGGTAAAATAAGAGAAGCATGGAGCGCAGCTAGACAATTCGAAGGGCAAGGAAAACAACAAATGAAAGGCGCGCGCCGGAGTGGAGGATCTTGGGAGCGAAATGGGGATCCCCGGGTTGTCGGCGGATCCTCAAAGGACTCGTAGCAGACGACAAAGATGCCGCCGTGGCAAAGCAGACGACGATCAGCCGGCCTTCTGCCTGCTTCGCTCCGGCCGCTCCTCCTTCACTCGCGCCGCCTTTTTTACAACAGCGCCACCACGCACAACAATCCCGGCTCGGTAGAATTAGAAGCGGGGGCCCGCTATAGAAGAAAGCATCTAATAACAAAGACGCATTCGCGCCCTAACAAAACCGCAAGACAAGGTTGCCGCGTGCGCGATCTGCTCGCGGCCTATCCTCCCCGTTTGGTTCTTTTGTGAACTTGCGGAAGCAGCCATGAGAGAGCAGCGACAACCGCGCCCCCCGTGCGAAGAACGCGAAGGAGGAGCGATCTTTCTTTCTCCTGAGATAATTAAAGCGGACGTATCCAGATGGCGCCGCTCGCGCTTCCGCGGCGTCGTCTGCTAGCCGTGTGCGAGCAGACGACGCGCGCCCCTAAATAGGCCGCGTGGTTTAAGTCTTCGAGCGCATGTTAAATTGCACCGAGCAAGTCGACAACAGATAGGACCCACGCAAGCGCTTTGTTGGCAGCGGCCGCGATAACGCCCCGCGCAGGCCGAAAATGACGGCGTTACATCACGCCGAGATAAAAAAGAAAAGGGCAGCTGTGACCCCACTTATTCGGGGCTCGTGGCCGCGTCTCATTGTGCTGAGCGTGGTTACTGATAAGAACCGTTGGTGGGATCGGTCACGTCTGCGTGCGCTACGGGATCATTCCCGTTTGTATACACAGAAGACCCCTCGTGCGGCGGACGTTCTTTTTTTATCGCCCTTCGAGTGAGCCGTATCGGCACAGAAAAAGGGCGAGCATCTCGAGCTCATTTTGTCGAGGGCCGCCATAAATAACGAGGTTCATGGGCTTTCTGCGAGGGAGTTGATGCTGCGCTGGAGCTACATTGGATGGCTGAGCAAACTCAGCACACCGGTGATGTGGAGAGCCGCTGAAGACTTGCGCAGGCTTAAAACGAACAGAATATTATCAATTTATTGCAGATTTGTCGCAATATTCACTGCCATTAACAACTCATTTATTAAAGATGACGATAGTATTCTTAGAACACTCGCCGTAGTAGATTAGAGGCGAAGCTCGGGGACGCGGGTTTGACTCCCGGCCGCGGCGGCCGCTTATTATGGCGGCAGCGAAGTAAAATAAAAAAAAAAAAAAAAAAAAGAAAAAAAAAGAAAAAAAGACACCCGTGTACTTGGGTTTTTGTACAAACTAATTAATCCCTGTTAATTAATATTAACCCAGAGTCTGTCACAACGACGTACTTCATAATGATATCGTGATTTTAATAGGCAAGACTGCAGCGCTTTTCTTTTTTCTCTTCCTCTTTTTTTTGCTTTGTTTTTGTGCTCGAGTATATTTTACATGGAAGAACACTAACAACTTCTAGACTGTCGTGCCTCTAACATCTGATTTCGAGCTGCATATATACTAGCTTCGCTGCCGTATTTTGCACTGCATGTTCTGTTTTTTTTCTTTTTAGCTAGCACGAGTCTGATATTGGGAGTGCCGATTTGCACTCGCCGTTAAACAACAATAATAACCATAAGCGTGCGCAGGGTTCCCCATCAGGGGGGGTGGGGTGGGGGGGGGGGGCGAAGGTTCATCTCAGTGCCCCCCCTTCCTATTAAGTCAATGTACGCGGTAGAATTTGCGCCCCCACTCCCCCTCCTAGGTGACCAAGGAAGGGGGGGGGGGGCACCCCCTTTGCCCCCCTCGTGCGCACGCCTATGATAATAACCCCTGGTTTTCAATGATCCCCGATAATGCAGTAGAACATCGTTGAAACGTTCTGTTTCGTACAATTTCCCGGTGCCAACGCTCGCAATATTGTTATCAGTCGAAATCGCGCCATGTTTTAGGAAATTTAGATTGTAATTTTCACGGATAGTACATTTTCTCACATGTTTTCCACAAAAAACAAATGAACGGAGTTGTACTAGGATCACTTAATTAGTTCATGCGGGAGCTGTTAATAAAAAAGGGACGCGTTTGGCTACATCGGGTACTCCCATTGTATGTTTATAATGAACACAGGCAACATCTTTTTTTCACCGACAGAGTCATCAAAGGCGCGCAGTGACATTCAGAAGTTGTAAGTGTGTGCAGCTCAATTAAAAAAAAAAGCAGAAAAGAAAGGGGAAAAAAAAACGGATTGTGGAGAAGAGACCGACTTTTCTAACCCGTACCTCAAGGATGTGCGTATGCAATGCTCCACCTCTCTGCCGTCTTACAAACAAAACAGAAATGAAACCAGTCAGCAAACGTGCAATCAAGCGAGCGGACAAACAGGCAAAAGTCGACCTATCAGTAAACACGCGCTAAACCTCACGCATTATGACGTGCAGATGCGTGATGCTTCGGGAACGCTGAATATATGGCCGCCGAGTTTAACTGCAACAAGCAGCAACTTTCCGTGGCTCCGCGTATTCGCTGCACGCGCAACCACGACACCCAAGTTGTCTGCGGCGGCCCGCTTCCAAGAGGCGGCCATAATGAACTAAACAGAAAAGTCGTCTTCGTACACAGGCTAATAGATGGCGCCACGCGTGATGCCAGGCGATGGCTCCGCCCCTCTCGGCTCTCGGCCCCGCAAGCGGACGTCCCACGCGCGATGTTCGAAAGAGAACCGGACCGGCAACCGGTAGCAGACGCTTTTCGCGGGCCGCCTGGAGGTCGGAGAGCGCGCGGAGACCCATCGAAAAACTTTCACGGTCACGTGCTTCGAACGGTGATACCTCTCGTGCCGTGGTCAAACAAAACGCCGTCAACGATACCTGGCTTAACATCGTCCCGGGAACCTTTACGCTAGAAGTGGTAGGTGTGTTGGACCATTCGACAGGATGTAGTACTTGGACTGTCACAGCGCTGCCTATGGGAGAAACCGATGGACTGCATTTGCCACCTACCCCCGAATGTGCGTGTTCCTGCAACACTTTCGAGGAGGTAGATGGTTCAACGGTGCCGGCAGCTTGTGTGAATCCAGACGCACATTAATTCTGTGAAGATCGTCGTACCTAACACCACGGCTGGACTACCACAGAGACGTTGCTTTGTTTGCTGGACCGCAGCGAACTTCAGTTATCGAATTACACCAACACCCTTGCGATGTTGAAGATCGTCCTCGCGAATTCCGGTTGACAGCGTACGTGCTATCCGCAGTTTGACCGCTAAGTTGTCAACCAACTAAAATGAAACTACTGCTTTAATTGCTCCTTGTCATCCCCGCAGTGGAGTCCAGTAGGAACATCGCTTCAGTAGGAACATGACCTCCGAGAGGTGTTGGCCAAGTTGGTTTCGTTCCGGGTGATAGGCAGTTTGTAGAGTTGAAGGTCGAAGACTTTGGAGGAGCCGTTCTCTGCTTGCTGTAAATAAAGATGTAGAAAAGAAGTGCCCGACACGCTCACGTACGGCATTCTCTGGTCCTGGAACTACACCTCCAGAACGTCTTCAGCATTTCATGGATTGGTGACGTGAAGTTCGTGTTTCGGCGTGTGTAGTCGACTCTTTTGGCTCGGAAGTGTGTGACGTACCGACATCTGTGCCATTGAGTTCGCTCTGTGTGAACTGGGCATAAATGGTCGAGGATAAGTTAAAACAGATTTTTTTTTTTTTCACACGACATCCTGTGGTACCCGCTTGTTTTGTCACCGGAAGTGGATTTCTATCAACGTGGCTGAGCTCGACCAGGGCATGTTCTTAGGTTGTCAACGTTTGGCAGGTGAGTTTTTAGACTATATTGAGCTACGTAGATATATCTCAGCTTAAACAAATTAAGTGAAGGAAGTAAAGACTATGACACAGAAAGAGATGTCAATTAGTCTAGAAAAACAGCTACACCGGGGAAAGTCGTACGGGAGTTTGAAAGTTAGATGTAGAAAGAACGAATGAGATTGGGGCAGCAACACAACAGTCACATGAACCACAGCCATAATATCGCTGTTGGATCTATAAATGGCGGTGCAAGTCTGTTGCCTCCAAGAATTTTAGCAGCTCTTTCTTTGCCTTCGTCCGCAATGACTAATCAGGACAACATTCTCAAATGGTTTCTGCCGTCATTGGAAGTGTCTCGAAAGAGCCTATTTAGAGGAA